>JADBJO010025204.1:15000-24083 GCA_016801955.1 Conus betulinus
CAAGCTGATCGTCACAGAATCCCGAAGACGCCCAGACAGCAGTTACAGCCGTGACAACAGGCCCCACCCCAGTCTTTACCCCGATGATCGTCGCCCCTCTGTGACCACCCCTTTTCCCACCAGTGTCCCCGGCCCGTACCTACGCTGATGCTGTGGCACAAAGCCAGGACACCACAGCCGCCTGTCCCCATCAGATGGAAGATGCCGACGACGCCGGTCTCTCCGAGGATCACACGCAGGACACAACACAGGCGAAGTGCAGCACCAGGCCAACGCAAACAGTCCACAACGTGCAGGAGACGAGGGCGACACTGCCGAGGAGGGTACCAGCTTCCAGCCATTCTCATTGCCTCCCCGTGGTCATGGTCAGGGCTCCCCTCTGAGGACTCCAACGGAGCAGTCATCAAGTTCAGCCACGGCAAAGAAAGATACCAGTGGAGGGAGGGGGCGAGGGAGGTCACGTTTGGTGGGACAGCCACGTCCTGATTGCAATCAGCCACCCCCGGCGACACCTGTGTGCGAACCAGAAACCAGAGGTCTGCTCTCTCTGCGTCAAACCAAGCAACACTTCCCAAGGACTGGCACCGGAACACACCAACTCAAAATTCTGGCATGCCGAATTCCAGTTGTGTGAAATAGCAATCAGGCCATCGCCCTAGCTTTGATCCTTTTGCCAACTTAATAGTTACGCAACAAATCTCAAACTGTTTTGAACTCGACGATAACTCTGATGTGAAATGTGGCAACTGTAACGACGATAATGTGCATGCCGTCATTAGCGTCGATGATAATGACTGTCCACTGTCCAAAGTGACTCGGTGTGACCGCTCTGACAGTGCTGTTGAATCAGTCTTGTTCGTCAGTATACATCAAAGACTACGTTTTGTGTCTTTTAATGTAGATGGCATATGGAGGATTGCGAATGAACTTGATTTACCCCATTTTGTTGCAAAGTATGACTTTGTAATCTTATTGGAAACTTTTTTCCTACACATTTCCTGATCATTTAGCTCCTTCACATGCAGCATATGTTTCACCTGGTATTAAAGTATCAGACAGTGCACATGGTCGTCTGTCAGGTGGTGTGTTTTCCTTGTTCGAAAATCACTCAGTAAGTATGTACGTAGAGTTGAATGTGAAATGGACAATATTGTTATTCTGAAAGTGTCCCACCAGCTCATGGGAACCATGTCTGATTGCTTGGTAATTGGAGTTTACATTCCCCCTGAAAAGTCGTCTTATTACCAGGAAACGGACATTTATTATGGTGTTAGTCTGTTGGAAGACTGCTTGCTCGATCTTGGAAATGAATATAATGATGTTCCAATTATGATTTGTGGAGATTTAAACTCACGAACTGGTTCCCTAAATTCACAAAAAGGCAACATATCAAACGAATTTTATGATTTACGAGCACCTGTTGACAGGAGGATGCAACTAAGTCCCATGATAGATTACGTACGTCTTCAGATAGCATAGTCAACCCTTTTGGTCGCTTGTTACTATCTGTATGTGACCAGTATGAACTCTGTATCTTGAACGGATTGGAATCGAAGTATTTTTCAGGGGAATATACCTATATATCTGCAACTCGATGTGGTGTTGTGGATTACTGTTTGATTTCAAACTGGTTGCTAGAAAGATGTTATTGTTTTAACGTTGTTCCTATGCTTGAATCGAAGCATGTGGCTATCGAATAATCTCTAAATGTATTTGCTGATGCGGTCCTCCCCAAACTTAATTTTACCAATAAAGTCGTTTCAGTACGTATGTATAAATGGGACGAGAACAAGTATGAAACGTTCTCTGACCTGATGCGTAATGAAAATGTGAAAAATATCATGGACGAAGCTGTATCACTTATTGAAATTGATATAAATCAAGCACTAAGCAAATTCAACGAATGTTTACATATGCTGGTGAATGTATGAAAAAAAACTATGCATGTTGGGTCAGAAAGAGAAAAAGATGGTACGATCTTGAATGTAAACAGACTAGGACTCTTTTGCGCAGGAAACTGCACCAGTTCGGCAGATCTCACCTCGACATCGACAGAATAGCTTATTCCGAGAAAAGAAGGCAGTACAAAGAGCTACTTGAATGTAAAAAGAAATCTTACAAGGAAAATGTTTTGCATTCCTTGCACGACAATTTGAACAATCCAAGAAAGTTTTGGGATACAGTCCGTTCTGCATTCACCCTCAGTTAGTGGACAAAACACAATAACTAAAACTGAATGGTTCGAGCATTTTCACCATGTTTTCAACGCCAGTGGCAATGACGGTAGCGATGTTGGTATCATTGAGGGTAATGAAGATGCTAACTTTGATGCTCATGATGCAGCCCAAGTCACATGTAACTGTGACACACCGAATGAGCAATCACTACAGGAGAAATTCGGGAGGCAGTACGAGCACTCAAAATCCGAAAAGCTGCAGGTCCGGATGTCTCATAGGAGAGTTTTATAAATATAGTATAGAACATATTTTGCCTTTCCTATTGAAATTCTTTAACTACCTGTTTGATCACGGATTGTTTCCGGATGAATGGTGGTCTTTTCAATCATCCAGCCCCTACATAAAAAGGGTGACTTAAATATTCCTGACAATTATCGAGGAATCTCGCTTCTTAATATTTGTAGTAAACTGTACAGTTTTATATTAAACAAACGTATCTCAAGATGGATTGATGTAAATGGCATTTTTGGCGAGGAGCAAGCTGGGTTTAGGGAAGGTTACTCCACAGCAGACCATGTTTTCACTATGTTCACTATGGCTCAAAAGCAACTTTTGAGGCATAGAAAACTTTACGTGGCATTTATAGATTTCCGCAAAGCTTTCGACACTGTGTGCAGAGGGAAATTATGGGCTGTTTTATGCAAGTCTAGATTGCAAGGCAAGATATTTAATGCTCTAAGATCGATTTATAATGTCGTTAAAGCAACGGTACGTGTACATGGTGAATTAACTGATGTATTTATGTGCCCACGAGGCTTGAAACAGGGAGAGGTGTGTTCACTAGTTCTTTTCTTATTCATAAATGAGCTCACAAGAAACATAGTTAATTTTGGCCGGCATGGTATCAAGTTGTCCCCAGACATTATCCAAATATTGATACTGTTATTTGCTGATGACGTGGCATTAACATCTGACAGCATCACTGGCCTTCAGACACAGCTGAATATCCTGTCTGATGTAGCAGAACGCCTGGGTCTTATTGTAAATATGGAAAAATCAAATGTTGTTATTTTTCGTAATGGCGGACACTGGGCGGCGAATGAAAAATGGTGGCTTAATGGAAATGAACTTAAAATTGTGAACATGTACAAGTACCTTGGCATTATTTGTCAACAAGATTGAGTTTTGTGTATACAATGTCTGATCTTGCAGAAAGAGCCAAGAAGGGAACAGTAGCATGATAAGAATGTTGTGGTCCATTGGTGAACACTCACCTAAGATCTTTTTTAAGCTTTTTTGATAGCCAAATACAGCCGATCCTGACTTATGGATCTGAAATATGGGGTTTAGTTGAAAATCAAGAATTAATCGAGAAGGTCCGCTTGTTTGCATTAAAACGATTGATGGGCGTTAACCCGAAATCGCCTAAACATTTGATATACGGCGAAACAGACAGATACCCCCCTATATGTTACAACGAATTTGAAATGTATAAAGTTCTGGTTACGCCTTGTTTGCATGGATGCAATAGATATCCAAAGAAAGCTTACCATATGCTACTCAGCCTGCAGAGTCAAAACTATCACACTTGGGCATGTAAAATTAGAAATGTTTTGTATAGACTTGGGTTTGGAGTAGTCTGGGAACCTCAAGGGGTCGGAAATATGAGTATGTTTATGGCAACTTTTAAACAGAGACTTGTAGATTGTTTTCAACAGGATTGGCATGCGAAATTGGAGTCATATACTTTCTATAATGTTTATGCATCTTTCAGACAATCCCTGTCAATTAGTACTCATTTATGTCAAATTATGAGCATCAGGGTGCGTAACATGCATTCCGGGTTTAGAATTAGGATGTCCCCACTGAATTGTCATTTTATGCAGTACAAAGTTGGCTCGAGCAGGGACGTTAACTGTCCATTTTGTACCAAAGTGCCAGAGACAGAAGTGCATTGCTTGTTTGTCATACATATGAAACTCTTCGAAAAAGAACTGATCCCCAAAAAGTACTACATCCGTCCATCTACGTTTAAATGTGTATTGCTACTCTCCTGCAACAATGAAATAATTGTAAGAAAAATGGCCTTATTTATTTTCAAAGCCTTAAATTGAGACAAGAAAGAATGAATGTGGTTACATGCTGCTAATACTGTGTTTCATTAACCTCACTCCATTGTATGGGCAATTGGCCTGACAAACATTCGTGACAAACATTCTCTCTCTCTCTCTCTCTCTCTCTCTCTCTCTCTCTCTCTCTCCAAATAATCAGTTTGAGCGGATTTAAACCAAGTAGATTATGTGTGTGTGTGTGTGTGTGTGTGTGTGCGTGTGCGTGTGTGTGTGTGTTTGTATGTGAGCGTGTGTGTATGGGTTGATGATGGCGTTCCACTTTGCTTTTCCAGATTACACTGGACCTAAAATCGATTGGAGAAGGGATATATGCCGTGCAAGTGGCAAGGGCAGTAAGTTTTTATTCATTCTTTCTTGACACTCATCCCCGCACCAGATCATGCCGAGCGGACCCCCACAGAAAGTGCCATTCTAAGCCCTCTAAGCTGTAGTTTGCGCGGTTCGTAGACGGGACTCATACAGCGCTCAAGCGATTTTCATCCTGTTTGCTCTTTGAGGCAGCCTCAAGTGCACATGACCACACCACTCGAGCATGAAGAAGGCCGCCTGATAGCCCTGAAGGGGGGGGGGGGGGGGGGGGGGGGGGGGGGGGCAAGAAAAACAACCCCCACTGTCGTCCGACCAACATCATGAAGTGAACCAGAGTTCACATGGAACCAGACCTGAGAGAGCAACAGACGATGGCCCCCATCCAGAACCAGACACAACCCCACTGGCAACGACAACAACTGCCACTTAAAATGCAGACTTTGGTCTGTGGCCAATAGTGTGTGAAACGCACACTTAAACTGAAGCAATTGAAGCAAGCCATATAAATACAATCCAATAAATTTCACCCATGGGCATTGTCCCATCTGTGACAATAGTAGAAAGAGGTCTGGCTAATGAAGACTGAAAACATGACGGACATTAACTTTGTGAAGAATTGAAGACAAGCATTATCTTTGTGAAGAATTGCAGACAGACATTAAGTATGTGAAGAATTGCAGACAGCATGCTAGGCTGTTGGGGAGAAAAAGCAGTATATTCAAACAAGATCGCTTGTCACAACTATCACACACACACACACACACACACACACACACACACACACACACACACACACACCAAACAGGAGATTCAACTTAGAATAATAGTTTCTTCTTATTTTCTAAGAATGTTAAATTCACCATTTTCCCTCTTTTCAGTTTCGAACCTTTTTTTTCTTTCTGCTTGTCTTTGTCGTGGGGCCTACATTCTCTTACTTCTGCACCACCTTCTCCTTTCGTATGCATGTTATTTCCTTTCGCAAAGAACTTGAAACGTGAAAATAACCACACAAATGATACGCCACTTCTTCCATAGCAAAGCCGTCTCGTCTTCTATGTTAATCACAAACTTTCTTTTTTCACACACACGTGCGTGTGGGTTTTAAGTTGACTGCAATTATCAAACAGTGTGATACTTGGTATCCTGTTCAGCTGCTGTTAAATTAAAAGTCGGTGTTTGTGCGCGCGAGCGCGAGCGCCCGCGTGTATGTGTGTGTGTGTGTGCGTGTGTGTGTGTGTGTGTGCGTGTGTGTGATGACAGGTACTTTTCATAACTGTAACTTGTACTTGTTGGTCTATGAAATGCGAGACTAGCTCGGCAGGCTTTGA
Source organism: Conus betulinus (assembly GCA_016801955.1). Taxonomy (NCBI): domain Eukaryota; kingdom Metazoa; phylum Mollusca; class Gastropoda; order Neogastropoda; family Conidae; genus Conus; species Conus betulinus. The sequence goes on from JADBJO010025204.1 coordinate 20,947, forward strand.
GCCCTTTCTTAACAAACGAGAACGCCGTGTTTCAGTCGGACCCTGTTACAATGCCACCTGTCCACGGCAGTTCCCCTCCACCCTCAAAGACAGGCTGCAGCAGATGCTATCCGCACGTGCCACTATTCCTGCACAATACCTCCATGCTCTGGCGTCAGCAGCCCGGCCCGTGACGTCACACAAGTACATTTTCGTCACAGGGCGCGTCATCTAATCACTACAACGAAATGCAGGGGCTTCTGGACAACGTGTTCAAGTACTTGTTTCCCCGCATGAAGGGCGAGGATTACGCATTCGTGGTCTACAACTTGGGTCTCACGCCACAAAAGAAGAAACTGGTGAGACAATATGTCCAACTCCTTTTCTCGGTTTCAAAAACCAATGCAAATCGTGGATTACTTTTGATATGAAAGAATATTCCAGTAACAAAAAGAGAAACATGGTAGGAGCAGCAACAGTCGAATACAGAGCTCTCTCTCTCTCTCTCTCTCTCTCTCTCTCTCTCTCTCTGACTTACCTTGTCTGGCTGCCAACAAGTCAAATTCTCACAGTTCTGCTAAGTTTTGTCTGAACAAGAAAACTTCAAAATGCCCGTTGAAGGTCTTCCACTAAATTTAGAACATAATTATTCTGAACACCGTTCTGCGTAATATGACGTTATCGTCTTTTAAAACTGATGGCAGAGAAAATCAGACTATTGTTGTTCTTCCATTAAAAACGACCCGTCCGGTCTGTTCCTGCCAACCTCGCCTTGTCTGTCACACAACAGCGACAGAAGTGACAACATCAATGGAGCTGCCTGTGCTGACTCTGGTCAGTTTTCTGACCACTACCCCTCAAATGCATCTTTGCCTGCATCAACTACACCGTCTGGCAATGTGACACACATCAACATGGCGCAGTGTGATATAGACAGGGAGTCAGTAACTATTTTTCAAGTTAGAATTTCAAAATGGCATTGATTTAGATAAACAAAGCATTGATGAAGATTATGCTGAAGATCTTTCTGATGCAGTATGTGAAGACAAAGCACCAGTAATTACAACACAGATTTCAAACACAAATGCAACGCAGATGCAAACCTGTCTAAGATAAACAGTAGTTGTGATGCAGTTGTGATTGTAAGGGTTCCTCTGATTTCAGTAAGTCAACAACAGCCCATACAGACAACATTACAATGGGAGACATCATGACATGTTTGGAAGAAACAACAAGGAAGATGGATGACCGCTTGTGTGCCCCGAGAGAAGAGTTGAGAGGCGGTGCGACACGTAACACAGTGGGCGAAAACCGAAATCTTGGCGGATCATCGTGACTCCTGCACTGTCGCATCATCACTGTTGTTCCTAAACGTTTTGATAATCTGACTTATGTTCGATGTTGTTAACTGAAATCTCTGTTGTTCTGTGATCTGGATTCTCGTCACGATGAACTTTTCCTGTTATGTATTGATTTGAGTTCTTTTCATTTTTGTTTATGCACAACCCCTATCCCCTTCATCTTCCATCCATATGAAATGGGCTTTGCAAACCTTACCACAATAGATCATTCATTCAGTCATTCATTCTCTCTCGCACTCCCTCCCTCCCTCTCTCTCTCTCTCTCTCTCTCTCTCTCTCTCTCTCTCTCTCTCTCTCTCTCTCTCTCCCACAGCTGGATGAAAGTTAACAGAATAGAACGTATCAGATAGGCTGACAAAGACAATAAACATTCATGAATTTATAAAAAAGACAGGAGAAACAGACAAATTTCAAGTAGTCTAACGTTTAATTCAGTTTTTTCCCCATTTGAAATCTACGTCATCTTCCATTTGATCAACATAAACGCTGCATTTCAGGTGAAAGAACAAACTGGAAATCTGTTTAAACAGTTTTTTTTTACTATTATTATTTTTTGTCGTCATATCCCTAAGGAAAGGAACGTTATATGATTGGCAGTGGCAGACATCTGCATTCTCACTTTTTCAAACTGCAGTTGACTACGCTGGCCTTTAGGAAGGTTGCACATGTTCTGATCAGAAATCAGTCACTTTTGTGATATAAATACTAGACAGGAGATTCAATGCATTTTCCCTTTATTTTTGAGGGCATGGATTTGTGTCGCTGGTAAATCAAACGCAGTACGCAGTTATGTGTCAATGATAACAATGTTCACCGTCCTTTGAAAGCTGAAGCTTTTAACTCTTCATGGTTCAGTGAACAGAAAACCACAACACTGACTTCACCCTAATAATAAAGAGACTTTAACATTTGAGAACATTTCATACTTGAAATAAACAACAGTAGAAATTGTCCAGTGCTGAAAGAGTGCTTCACCAAAATATAACGCTCGCTAATCAGAAAAAATATGATTGAAGTTGGTGTTTATTTAAATGTCGCATTTTGGGATGTTGCTAACTGTTGAAAGTCCATTTTGAAATGATACTGTCACGCAGTTGCTTCTTGTTCATATTTTTTCTGATGTGGAGTTCTGGCCAACTTTAGCTTGAATCTCAATATCGACTGCTGCCCAGCAAAAGCTGTGGTATGTCTGCATGGTAATTCCTAGTCTTTCAGCAGACACCAGGGAAACGCCACAGAGTTATCTGAACGAGACAGCCCTCATCAACTGCAGTGATGGCCTTTTCATCTTATGTTTCTTTATGCACTGATGTTTTGCATTAAACGGATGAGAGGAACACTCCTACACGAACATGGGATGACTATATTTTAAGACTGTGAGACTATAGTTTACGACTGAGAGTGTAGTTCAGGACTGAGACTGGTCGCATGATGGAATCTTTGAACCCCCTGTGTTGCAGACAGAGATGAATTGTCGCTGTACCGTGATAGACTTCCCCTTCAGTGGACTGCCGGACTTTGCTGGACATCTGAAATGTTTCACATGGAAACCCATGATTGTGGCCGTAAGTACCTGTAGCTGGGCTTGGGACTTTGGTATCCTTAACCTAGACTTTGGCTGCTTCCTCATCAAGCGATACATCAGGCAGTCAAAACACTCCAGTGTGTACTGTCCTTCACCAGTCTTACATAGTTTTTGCTTGGGTTTCCAGCCATGTGGGCATTCGAGGCAACAAGGTGGCTGGTTTGTCTACCCCTCCTACTGGTCTGAAACCCCAAAACCCAAGCTTCCATCAA
>JADBJO010025205.1:0-24082 GCA_016801955.1 Conus betulinus
GCGAAAGGAGAGAGAGAGGGGAGAGATTTTTCACATGCAAAAAAAAGCTTTTGTCTCCTAAAGCCATGTACACAGCAATAAAGTGGCAATCAGAGTGCAACAACACAAAAAAAGCCTTTTCCATTTTCATGTTGCTTGAAATTAGGGGAAAATGGTTATGTAAGCTATAAACTGAAGAATCGTAACACAATGAATGGGATGAAACGATTAATCTATTAAAGAAATATAGCTAACAGACCATAACAGTTCAATTTCAGTGATCATCTTAATAAAAAGAACAAACTGTACTGAAAGCCAGCGTTTATAATATCGGAAATGTTTGAATGAAGGCTAAACAGATAATATTCGATACATGCAACACAAAAAAAAAGAAAAAAAAAAAAGAACCTGATATCCTGGCTTTGTGTGTTAATGGCTGTAAGCAAATTTGAAAGTTTCCAAATTAATTTTCAATTTTCTTTTTAAAAAGCCATACATGATCCAGTAAAAAAATTCTACACTTAAACAAGAAAATATAAACATGATAAAATGCACAGTACACAGATACAACAACTGTACACTCATAGACATGCTTTCACACATATACCTAAAACAATATGAAAACAACTGCAATGCAAGCTGAAATTACATAGGCAAATCCAGTTCAGAGCTTAGTAGGAGTACATACAAAACTTTAATCTATAAAGTACCATTCACTGTGTTGTCCAAGATTCAAATACTGAAACTCAGACAATGGGCGTTCTTATTCAGCAGACATTAACACCATGTGTGGGCACATGGAAATAAACCATACACAACTCCATGAAGTCCCTTTCTATCTTTCTATTTACAACTTCACAACTTCTTCTTTACACATTTTCATTCCTATTTATACAAAATGCATCTGACTTGCCAAGATTAATTACCATTATTTTTAATACATATATATTCATATATAGATATATATGTATATATATATATATATATTTCTATTTTCTAAGCGATGGTCCTAGGTATTCCGTCATGAATACACATATTAGACTAAAAGCCAAATATACAAGACCAAACCACCAACTAAGTGCATGCATTACACCCCACCTGCACCACCACCTACCCTGGGCCTCTCCCAGTCACCCCTCTCTCCACCCATCCTCCTATCTCTGTTCGATAAACAAATGATGCATATAGATTCCAGTACAGAGGAAAAATATGTAAACCAAATCCATACCACACTCTCAATCAACCATCACATACTTTGCATATTACCCAATCAGGAAGGAGAAGTTTTCAGGTTTGATTTGAAATGGTTCGGAAAGGTCAGATTATCCAAATCGATGCAAAAGAGTCGAGCCCAATGAAAAGGGCTTGATAAAGCAAAGGAGTGCTGACCAAAACACATTTTTCAGTATGAGGAGAGGGATTTTAGAAAAGACAAGAATGAAACATAACAGGTATTCAGGAGTAACAGATCATTCAGACATTCAGAACAGCCAGCATTCAATTGATGTTTACAGCCGAGAGATGCAACTTGAAGGTGATCCTTTTGCTGAACACTGACAGAGCCAGTGAAGACAAACAAAAAAATGGAATAATGTTGTCAAGTGTTCAAAAGAAGAACGATTAAGCAAACCTTCATACTTTTGGACTGTCTGCAGTTTGTTTATGTTTAAGCTGGGGAAGCCGGACAAAAGAACATTACAATAATCAAGATGGAAATGGCTGAGAGATGAACTCGGGTAGCATCCTCAGAAAGCAGTTTGATGGCTGGGAAGCTAAGTGAAAGCGTTCAAGCTGAAAGACATGACGAGAGCATTAGTGTTGTCCCACTGAAAGGAAATAGTTTGGTAAGGTGTCGCTGCTGTGGCTATGCGCAGAAGAATGAAGACTAGAACCCATGACCAAAGACAGGGATAGTTCAAACAGTTTGGTAGAGAGTTAAACATCATTTCAGATCTTCTTCAGTTATTATGAGCTTGTGGTTCACCATCCAATTTCTGAGATCAGATACACAGGACTGGATGCTTTTCAATCATTATCGAAGAATTTATCGGAAGAGACCTGGGAGAGCGGTTTTTCGTCACCAGAGAAACTGTGGCAGAAAAGAACATTTGAATGGCATTGACAGGGTAAGTAAGCGCAAATGAAAAAGAGAGGCCCACGGACTGAGTTCTCTGGGCACACAATCACTCATTTACATTTACTTCATATATTCATCATCTGAAGCTGCAGGAAAAAAATATTACACACACCACACACACACACACGCACAACAGCACGCACGCACGCACGCCACGCACGCACACACATACACACACACACTGAACAAACCAATTTATTGTCAGATTAACTCAAAGTTGTACTCACACACACACACACACACACACACACACCACACACACACACACACACACACAAACTGACAGTCAAGAACATACAACAGTTACAGTGTTATGAACACAACACACACACATTTCAAAATGACAGCGTTACAAAGTTATGAACACATCAAAGGCACAATTTCATATGATAAAAGAATTTAGGAAGTCTATAATCAATGCACACTGCCCACTGATCAGTGAAATCATTACAAGGATGCGAAAAAAACTTCACCAAATGCAGACATCCCCCTCCCATCCTCCCCCATTCCCCCAAGAAATCAAGTGGCATGGAGTTCAAAATGTACTATGCCAAAGCACACAGATTCATGAGTGTGAGTGCATATGTGATATGCACCTACAGTGTTACATCTTGGAAACAGTCATCACAATTATCAGAAAAAACAAAAAAAAAGCACTCATAAAAGAAAAAAAAAATTAGACCCTTCAATTGATTGAGGCAAAGGTGATTATAGCCAGTTCAGAATATGAACAAATAAACACATAAAAGGCAACGTACACACCAGACTCAGGATACAAGATCACACATATCAAACTGACCATAGAAATAATACAGAAATTAAAAAAAAGGAAATCCCTTCAAATGAGCGCCACAGATCACACAAAGTGCAGCTTCTAGACCTGGCCTTCAAATATATATATATATATATATATATATATATATATATATACGTATATAATATATATATAAAGGGAGGGTAGGGGTGTGATTATAAAAAAAGAAAAATACAACAGAAAGTCAACCAACAAACAATAAATAAATTTTTTTTTTTTTTTTTTTTTTTGAAAGGGAGAAAAGCATGCAGAAACCTTTTTGCATCAACCAACAAGAGGAGTATAACAGAACAGAGAATCAGGATGAAAACAGAGAAAGAGAAACTGTCTGAGTCAAATTAAGAATAAGGAAACCATAACTGATCAAATACACTGAAAAGACAAGACTGGTCAACCTACATCACAGCACACAATTAAGACAGAAGTTAAAACAACGAACCATAGATTGACCATGTAAACTGCAAAAGACAAAACTGGTAACCTACATCACAGCACACAATTAAGGCACAGGCTAAGACAACAAACTATAAAATGACCAAATACATTGAAAAGAAGAGACTGGTAACCTACATCATAGCACGCAAGGCATAAATTAAACAACAAACCATAACTGACCAAAATACATTGAAAAGACACAGACTGGTAACTATCATCACAGCACACAAGGCACAAGTTTTAGACTTAAAAAGCATAACCAATCAAATACGTTGAATAGATAGGACTCACCTCCTATATCATAGCACACAATGGCCCAACTCCTGGTTTCACACATGGAAGAGAACTAGGGTGCATTTTTGCCCTGAAGACACTTCAGAATGAAGCCCCAAAGTTTCCAGAAAACGAACAAAACGCTTACAAGGATAGGAACAGGAGGATGAGAGTCAAGAAGCATTGAAGATGTGTTCATGGTGGGGGAGGGGAGTGTGAGGATGGGGGGTTGAACAGGACGGGGGAGAGGGTTGAGAAGGGAAGATGAGGGGAAATTCAACTAAATAAACATGGATATCAAAAAATGGGCAAAATCTGCCCAATATCAGAAAAAAATTACAACACTGACCACTTCTCTGGGGCATTTTTGTTGGTCTCTGCATTAGATTTACCGTGCTCTCTGTCAGACTATCCCTTATATATATATATATATATATGATATATAATATATATATATATATATATATATATTATATATACTATATCACATTTAGCCTCTCTGATATCATTTACCTCTCTCTGATAAAGACTATCTCCTTTCACAGATTTTTTTTTTCTCTTGGGAGTCTCTTTTTGTCTTTGTATATACCAGAGATGTATCTTCCTGTCACGTACAGTCTACACCTTCCCCCCTCCCCCCTCCCCCATCCCCCCTCCTCAACAGCCTGAAAAAGATTTCCCCCATTTAAAGACAGGTTTAAGAGATGTCTGGCAGTCTTTGTTTACTGACAGTTTGCACTGTACAAACTCTCCTTTATGAAAAATAAATGATTATGGACAGAATATCCAGGCAACGTCCTAGACAACTTGTTGAAGAATGATAATACATTAATCTATAACACACATATATATTCTATTCAACTCATTAGATTACTACACCAAAAGGCACCTAACAAACTACACATAACAAAAACACACAAACATACCCGTTGAATATACACATTTCTCTACAACACGCATACATGCAGACATGTACACTGACCTAATCAACTTTGTCACACACATATGCAGAAATACATACTGTAGGACATATCACAACCAAATAACCTAAGGCCAAGAGAACAGATGAGTTGTATGGCAAGGCCTTAAACGAACCAGGAGGGGGTTTAGAATGTTTTGAGACTGTCAGATGGTCTGTTCCATGTTGGATTTGGGTAGCTCCACAAAAAGAAAAGATAAAACTCGTCTGTAAGTCTTAGGTATAGTACGACGTATCCTGAGAACTGTGTGTCAGAAACCAGTGGAGCTGGCAACACATAGTGGTAGAATCCTGGACTAGAATAGAAAGATAATCTAGATCAGAAGCCATTGATAGCTGGAAAAGTGGATGACTATAGCTTGTAGCCTATTCAATCATGAAAGTCACCACTACCAAGTAAGAAGATAAAGAAAAGGAGAAATACAGCCGATTTAGTAGCTCTGCAAATCAAATCAATAAAGAAACTATCACAAAACAAAGAATACGCCTGAGGTGGATACCAACAGAATTCACATTTGGTACAGAAACTGTGAACCTGACATTATAGTAGCAATCCTTTGCTGCATCTCTTGAAACCTGCTGGGGCGGGGGTGGCAAACTACTTCTTAATTAGCTGACCTGTAGTATCTCACAACTGTTTTTTACGTGAAACTGAATTAAATTTGTCCCCCATTTCATCTAAATCACAAACAGCATATATCTTGTCAGGGCACTGCAACCAGGCAAAATTGCTGAACAAGATCCGTTTTCATTTAATTCAGCAGACCTAAACAGCAAGAATATCTTCTTTTTCAACAAAGATGTTCATATAATCAGTTATTGATTTATTAACAGCTAAAATCCACAAAAATGTTATTAATTTGCACATTATGCATTACATATATATTAATGCTCCAAAACTGCATGCATTTCAGTAACAATTTCCTGTTAGTGCATTGATCTGATGATTTGCAAAATGTGGGCATGAACCACAGAAGTGGAAAGACTCTAGAAACTGTTATGTGTGAGGTTGATGATGGTTTCTCCATGACATTTTAACCACAAAATCTGTCAAGCTAATGGAGGTTTTTGAAAATCACGCACGCTATCAAATACTGGGCTATCACACAGTGTATAAAAACACCCCATTACATATAAAAGACTATCAATGACACGTTGCTGTTTTATATTTAATGTGTGTTTTTATACATGTGTGATAGCCCAGTATTATAGCGTGGTGATTTTCAAAAACCTTCCATTAGCTTGCAGATTTGTGGTAAAATGTCATGGAGAACCATCATCAACCTCACACATAACAGTTTCTAGAGTCTTTCACTTCTGTGGTTCATGCACACACATTTTGCAAATCATCAGATCAATGCACTAACAGGAAATTGTTACTGAAATGCATGCAGTTTTGGAGCATTAATATATATGTAATGCATAATGTGCAAATTAATAACATTTTTGTGGATTTTAGCTGTTAATAAATCAATAAACTGATTATATGAACATCTTTGTTGAAAAAGAAGATATTCTTGCTGTTTAGGTCTGCTGAATTAAATGAAACGGATCTTGTTTAGCAATTTTGCCTGGTTGCAGTGCCCTGACAAGATATATGCTGTTTGTGATTTAGATGAAATGGGGGACAAATTTAATTCAGTTTTCACGTAAAACAGTTGTGAGATACTACAGGTCAGCTAATGAAGTAGTTTTGCCACCCCCGCCCCAGCAGGTCAAAGAGATGCAGCAAAGGATTGCTACTATAATGTCAGGTTCACAGTGTACCAAATGTTGAATTCTGTTGGTATCCACCTCAGGCGTATTCTTTGTTTTGTGATAGTTTCTTTATTGATTTGATTTGCAGAGCTACTAAATCCGGCTGTATTTCTCCTTTTCTTTATCTTCTTCTTTGGTAGTGTATTTCTGATTGAATAGGCTACAAGCTATAGTCTCCAACTTTTCCAGCTATCAATGGCTCTGATCTAGATTATCTTTCTATTCTAGTCCAGATCTACACTATGTGTTGCCAGCTCCACTGTTTCTGACACACAAGTTCTCAGGATACGTCGTACTATAACTAAGACTTACAGACGAGTATCTTTTCTTTTTCAAGCCCAAACAACATGGAACAGACCATCTGACAGTCTCAAACATTCTAACCCCCTCCTGGTTCTTTTAAGGCTTGCCATACAACTCATCTGTTTCTCTTGGCCTTAGGTCTGGTTGTGATATGTCCTACAGTATGTATTTCTGCATATGTGTGACAAAGTTGATTAGGTCAGTGTACATGTCTGCATGTATGCGTGTTGTAGAGAAATGTGTATACGGGTATGTTTGTGTTTTTTGTATGTGTAGTTTGTTAGGTGCCTTTTGGGTGTAGTAATCTAATGAGTTGAATAGAATATTATGTGTGTTGTATAGATGTATTATCATTCTTCCAACAAGTGTCTAGGACAGTTGCCTGGATATTCTGTCCATAATCATTATTTTTCATAAAGGAGAGTTTGTACAGTGCAAACTGTCAGTAACAAAGACTGCCAGACATCTCTTAAACCTGTCTTTAAATGGGGGAATCTTTTTCAGGCTGTTGAGGAGGGGGGAGGGGGGAAGGTGTAGACTGTCTGACAGGAAGATACATCTGGTATATACAAAGACAAAAAGACTCCCAAGAGAAAAAAAATCTGTGAAAGGAGATAGTCTTTATCAGAGAGGTAAATGATATCAGAGAGGTAAATGATATATATATATATATATATATATATATATATATATATATATATATATATATATATATATATATATAGGGATAGTCTGACAGAGAGGTAAATCTAATGCAGAGACAAAAATGCCCCAGAGAAGTGGTCAGTGTTGTAATTTTTTTTCTATTTTGGCAGATTTTGCCCATTTTTATATCCATGTTTATTTAGTTGAATTTCCCCATCTTCCCTTCTCAACCCTCTCCCCCTCCTGTTCAACCCCCCTCCTCACACTCCCTCCCCCACCATGAACACATCTTCATGCTTCTTGACCTCTCATCCTCCTGTTCCTATCCTTGTAAGCGTTCTTTCGTTTTCTGGAAACTTTGGGCTTCCTTCTGAAGTGTCTTCAGGGCAAATGCACAGTTCTCTTCCATGTGTGAAACCAGGAGTTGGGCCTTGTGTGCTATGATATAGGATGTGAGTCCTATCTATTCAACGTATTTGATTGGTTATGCTTTTTTAAGTCTAAACTTGTGCCTTGTGTGCTGTGATGTAGGTTACCAGTCTTGTCTTTTCAATGTATTTGGTCAGTTATGGTTTGTTGTTTTAATTTATGCCTTGCGTGCTATGATGTAGGTTACCAGTCTCTTCTTTTCAATGTATTTGGTCATTTATAGTTTGTTGTCTTAGCCTGTGCCTTAATTGTGTGCTGTGATGTAGGTTACCAGTTTTGTCTTTTCAGTTTACATGGTCAACTATGGTTCGTTGTTTTAACTTCTGTCTTAATTGTGTGCTGTGATGTAGGTTACCAGTCTTGTCTTTTCAGTGTATTTGATCAGTTATGGTTTCCTTATTCTTAATTTGACTCAGACAGTTCTCTTTCTCTGTTTTCATCCTGATTTCTGTTCTGTTATACTCTTCTTGTTGGTTGATGCAAAAGGTTTCTGATGCTTTTCTCCCCTTTCAAAAAAAAAAAAAAAGATAAAATTTATTGTTGTTTGTTGGTTGACTTTCTGTTGTATTTTTCTTTTTTATAATCACACCCCTACCCTACCCTATATATATATATATATATATATATATATATATATATATATATATATATATATATATATATTTGAAGGCCAGGTCTAGAAGCTGCACTTGTGTGATCTGTGGCTCATTTGAAGGGATTTCCTTTTTTTTAATTTCTGTATTATTTCTATGGTCAGTTTGATATGTGTGATCTTGTATCCTGAGTCTGGTGTTACGTTGCCTTTTATGTGTTTATTTGTTCATATTCTGAACTGGCTCTAATCACCTTTTGCCTTCAATTGAAGGGTAAATTTTTTTTTCTTTTATGAGTGCTTTTTTTTCTGTTTTTCTGATAATTGTGATGACTGTTTCCAAGATGTAACACTGTAGGTGGCATATCACATATGCACTCACACTCATGAATCTGTGTGCTTTGGCATATACATTTGCACTCCATGCCACTTGATTTTCTTGGGGATGGGGGAGGAGGGAGGGGGATGTCTGCATTTGGTGAAGTTTTTCGCATGTGTAATGATTTCACTGATCAAGTGGCAGTGTGCATTGATTATAGACTTCCTAAATTCTTTTATCATATGAAATTGTGCCTTTGATTGTGTTCATAACTTTGTAACGCTGTCATTTTGAAATGTGTGTGTTGTGTTCATAACACTGTAACTGTTGTATGTCTTGACTGTCAGTTTGGTGTGTGTGTGTGTGTGTGTGTGTGTGTGTGTGTGTGTGTGTGTGTGTGTGAGTACAACTTTGAGTTAATCTGACAATAAATTGGTTTCAGTGTGTGTGTGTGTATGTGTGTGCGTGCGTGCGTGCGTGCGTGCGTGCGTGTGTGTGTGTGTGTGTGTGTAATATTTTTTTCCTGCAGCTTCAGATGATGAATATATGAAGTAAATGTAAATGAGTGATTGTGTGCCCAGAACTCAGTCCGTGGGCCTCTCTTTTTCATTTTGCTTACTTACCCTGTCAATGCCATTCAAATGTTCTTTTCTGCCACAGTTTCTCTGGTGACGAAAACAGCTCTCCCAGGTCTTCCGATAAATTCTTCCGATAATGATTGAAAGCATCCAGTCCTGTGTATCTGATCTCAGAAATTGGATGGTGAACCACAAGCTCATAATAAATGAAGAAGATCTGAAATGATGTTGAACTCTCTACCAAACTGTTTGAACTATCCCTGTCTTTGGTCATGGGTTAGTCTCATTCTTCTGCTCATAGCCACAGAGCGACACCTTACCAAACTATTTCCTTTCAGTGGGACAACACTAATGTCTCTCATGTCTTTCAGCTTGAACGCTTTCACTTAGCTTCCAGCCATCAACTGCTTTCTGAGGATGCTACCCGAGTTCATCTCTCAGCATTTCCATCTTGATTATTGTAATGTTCTTTTGTCCGGCTTCCCCAGCTTAACATAAACAAACTGCAGACAGTCCAAAAGTATGAAGGTTGCTTAATCGTTCTTCTTTTGAACACTTGACAACATTATTCCATTATTTGTTTGTCTTCACTGGCTCTGTCAGTGTTCAGCAAAGGATCACCTTCAAGTTGCATCTCTCGGCTGTAAATCAATTGAATGCTGCTGTTCTGAATGTCTGAATGATCTGTTACTCCTGAATACCTGTTATGTTTCATTCTTGTCTTTTCTAAAATCCCTCTCCTCATACTGAAAAATGTGTTTTGGTCAGCACTCCTTTGCTTATCAAGCCCTTTTCATTTGGCATCGACTCTTGCATCGATTTGGATAATCTGCCTTTCTGAACCATTTCAAATCAACCTGAAAACTTCTCCTTCCTGATTGGGTAATATGCAAAGTATGTGATGGTTGATTGAGAGTGTGGTATGGATTTGGTTACATATTTTCCTCTGTACTGGAATCTATATGCAATCATTTTTATCGAAGAGATAGGAGGATGGGTGGAGAGAGGGAGTGAGAGGCCCAGGGTAGGTGGTGGTGCAGGTGGGTGTAATGCATGCACTTAGTTTGGTGGTTTGTTCTTGTATATTTGGCTTTTTAGTCTAATATGTGTATTCATGACTGAATACCTAGGACCATCGCTTAGACATAGAAATATATATATATATATATATATATATATATATATGAATATATGTATTAAAAATAATGGTAATAAATCTTGGCAAGTCAGATGCATTTTGTATAAATAGGAATGAAAATGTGTAAAGAAGAGTTGTGAAGTTGTAATAGAAATTAGAAATGGGACTTCATGGATGTGTGTATGGTTATTTCCATGTGCCCACACACTGGTGTTAATGTCTGAATAAGAACGCCCATTGTCTGAGTTTCAGTATTTGAATCTTGGACAACACAGTGAATGGTTACTTTTATAGATTAAGTTTTGTATGTACTCCTACTAAGCTCTGAACTGGATTGCCTATGTAATTTCAGCTGCATTGCAGTTGTTTTCATATTGTTTTAGGTATATGTGTGAAAGCATGTCTATGAGTGTACAGTTGTTTGTATCTGTGTACTGTGCATTTTATCATGTTATATTTTCTTGTTTTAAGTGTAGAATTTTTTTTACTGGATCATGTATGGCTTTTTTAAAAAGAAATTGAAAATAAATTTGGAACTTTCCAATTTGCTTACAGCATTAACACACAAAGCCAGGATATCAGGTTCTTTTTTTTTTTTTTTTTTTTTTTGTGTTGCATGTATCGAATATTATCTGTTTAGCCTTCATTCAAACTTTCCGATAAAACGCTGGCTTTCAGTACAGCTTTTTTTTTTTATTAAGATGATCACTGAAATTGACTGTTATGGTCTGTTTAGCTATATTTCTTTAATATATTAATAGTTTCATACACTTCATTGTGTTACGATTCTTCAGTTTATAGCTTACATAACATTTTCCCCCTAATTTCAAGCAACATGAAAATGAAAAGGCTTTTTTTGTTGTTGTTTGCACTGATTGCACTTTATTGCTGTACAATGTCTTAGTGCCGACAATAAGCTTTTTTTGCATGTGAAAATCTCTCTCCCTCTCTCTCTCTTTCTCTCTCTTCTCTCTCTCTCTCTCTCTCTCTCTCTCTCTCTTCTGAGATATTTTCTGACATCTGTGTGGATTCATCAATAAACAATTTCAGGGATATGACTAGGCTCATTTTAAGTTTTAGTATTTTTTTTTTTCATTGATGAGCTATTTATACATTTATTATTCCTCTTAATTAGTGCTGAACAGGCAAAAACACCACCACCATGAAGTGATGCAGAGAATAAATAAGTCCATGGATTACATGTGTGACTCCACAGTCATTGTTGATATTCAAGACACGTTAAACATGTTTTCTGCTGCATGAGTTTATATCAGAATTATTTATACAAGTATTAGATTTTGAAAAACGTACTGTTGTTGTGTATAGATGACTATGCAAAACTTGACAACCTCTGTGTGTGTGTGTGTGTGTGTGTGTGTGTGTGTGTGTGTGTGTGTGTGTGTGTGTGTGTGTGTGCGCACGTGTGTGTGGATGTACACATTCTTTGCTGTGTGCATATCAAAGGGTACTGGTTTTTCATTATTTTCTAGACTGTACTTCCCACCTATGTTGGTTCAAGGTTTGTTTTTGATTTTGGCATTTTCATGATCGAAGCATTATCAGTTAAGATGCTTATCAATATGGCTGTTACATTAGCTTTCAGTTTGGCTTTCATTGTCAGTTGATATGTATTAGCAACACAACAGATTGATCAATAGACGGATTGTATTTCTTTCCTACTGTTGTCAGTCTGAGACTGGAATTTGAAATCTGTCATAGGTGTATTGTGCAAATGGTTTTTGCCATCGCATGAAGGCCATGTGTGGTCGGCTGGGCTTTGAGGTCAAACTGACCACACCTGTGTCTGGGTGGAAGCGTGTCATTGGCCAGAGTTGTGGGTGGGCAAGAAGCACACACAATGAATAGACTGGCCATGAGTGCGGCATGTCCTCTTGAGGTCCCGAGGCAGTCTGTTACAAAACGGGCTTGTTTCGTCAGATTTGGGATGTTGAAATTTGATCTGATAGACACAACGTTCAAAGAAAAATATTCTTTTGTTTTTAACAACGGACGTTAAACGAGTTTGTCATTTTTTCAGTTCCCCTTTCTCCCTTCTGCTGCCTTTGTATGCCCGTCTCTTCCGCACCTTTCCTTTCCTCTGAGGTTGCAAGGGATGAATGTGGGTGAGAGAGAGGGAGGTAGGGGTGTTTGTGTTGGTCGGAAACTATGCAAGGAAGTTCTAATCAACAATGTGGTCATTTCTGTCAGTCTCATGTCTAGTGCCTTTTCTTTTTTCTGATGCCTCTCCCTGTCTTAATTTCTGTTCTCCTCCATCTCTTTCTTCTGTCCTCCTCCTCTCTCTCCCCTTCTCCACCGCTTGTTCTTCCTTCTCTCTCCTGTCCCTAAGTTCCATTCAGTGAGGCCGAATCACTTTGTATTTCTGTATGTACGTCTCGGTTTGCGTCCGTTTTGCTTGGAGGGCATTAGCGACCTCACCAGTGACACAGATCACGTGCTGAAAAACGAAGAGCTAAAGTGCATTAAATCTTGTGTGTGATATGGATGTCGTAGAAGTAACGAATTACACAGTAACAATAGCCGTAGCTGTTGAAGGAGTCAAATGCAAGCCTGAGTTCAGGCGTAGAATGATCTGTGCAGTGTGTTTTTTTGTGTTTGACTTTACAAAATAAAACCTGAACACTTCAGTCCTTTGCCCACTATACAGCTATTTGTAGGCTAAAGTCGTTTTTTGCGCCTTCATGAAAATCAGAGAGTAGTAGAGACTTTTTTTTCCACAAACACCACCAACATTGATTTTGTAATGACTGTGTCTGCCTTCCCCACACCCTGCTCTCCCTCTCCCTTCCTGTCTGAAACAATAAAGGTGTAATCAAGAACAGATGATTTTAAACAAGCAAGCTTTTTTTTTTGGGGGGGGGGGGGGGGGGGGGGGGGGGGGGGGGGGGGGGAGGAAGGGGGAAGGAGGTCAGGGTTCACCACATGAGGATAACCCATGATGGCAGCCGAGTTCAGTACTAGTTGTTTTGCAGGGAAAGAGCTCTCTGCGGCCAGGCTGGGTTGCCATAGAACTTCAACAGCGGTTTTTGCAAGGAAAGAGCCATATGCAGGAGACTAGGCAATGTAAAACTGCGTCAGCTCTGCCAGGACGTTGTGTCTGTGAACAAAGATGACAAACGGCCTCATGCATCTGGTGAAAAGGTAGAAACCCTGCGCGACTGTACCATTCCCCCTGCTCATGCGACGTTTGTTTTCCCCAGTCAGATACTTGTTTTCACTTTGTGTATATGTGTGTGTGTGTGTGTGTGTGTGTGTGTGTGTGTGTGTGTGTGTGTGTGTGTGTATGGACAATAAGTCATCCACAGCGCACACAGAGTTAATTTTTTTTTATTCCAAGCTCTCATCAAAAGGCTTCTTTAGGAACCGATGGTACATACATACATACATACATACATACATATCTGTATATATATATATATATATATATATATATATATATATATATCTGTATATATGTATGTATATGGATATTTTTGTTGTTGTTGCTTGTTTGTCTCTCTGGTATTTCGACAGGTTTGAACCTTAAGATGTCTATGCCTTTTGTAGACATTGTCCTTACGCACAGTTTTGGTTGAGATTGGTTGTGTCCACCGGATTTTCCCTCCCCTTTGCGCCCCCCCCCCACACACACACACACACACACACGCACACCATTCCCTTCCACTCCTCACCTGCCCAGATTTAACTAACAGTAAACTTTGATCTATAGTGTGGTAGCAATACATGCATTTTGTCTGCAGCTTTTTGGTCCCAGAAGATCCGAAATATTAGATAAGCAAGAAAAAAAAAAAAAAAAAAAAAAAAAAAAAAAAAAGGAAACAAAGGAGACGACCAAGTGGTTTTGTAGTGCAGTTTTTTTTTTTCTTTCTCAACTTCTAAACCATCTCTCAACACCTAAAGAACTGACCTTTCAACTGTGAGAGAGTGGTTCTATCTGGATATTTAAGTTTTACATTTGTTACACACACACACACACACACACACACACACACACACACACACATATATATATATATATATATATGTATATATATAATTGTTCGGCATTATATATATATATATATATATATATATATATATATATATATATATATATATATATATATATATACACACTTACACTGTACTACTCCTCAAAGCTTCAACTGTGCGCAAGTATAAGGAAGAACGGGGCTATGGTTGTCAGTGTGATGTGGTTTCAGATTGACAGGTGTTTAGTTCTGATATCTACGTTTTATTTTCTGCTTCGTTCATTTAAAACTTTATAACTTTTTTTCCCCCCGTAGAACTCCCACCCCCTTTCTCCATTACCGCCACCATTCTCCTTCAGCCCCATTTCACCTCCAACCAGAGTGTAAGTTTGTTGTACTGGTTAAGGAGATTATGCTTGGTAAATTTTTACTGGCTTTTCATTTGTATCTATGAATCCACAGACTTTTATTCAATATTCTTTCTCTCTTATATTCTCTCTGTTGCTGGTGGTATTGATCATGAAGTTCATTCACCTTTCTGGAGCATTGATATGATGAAGATGCATGTACTTTAACATTCAAATAAACAGGAAATTTTGCCTTGCACTATTTCACACACATTTCCGTTTATGGCTGTAGTAACGCTCGTACTTTATGTGAGTGGGCAAATGTGTTTGCACGAGCTTATATATAGGCATGTGTTTGTCGTGTGTTGTGTGTGTGTGTGCGTGTGTGTGTGTGTGTGTGTGTGTGTGTGTGTGTGTGTGTGTGTGTGTGTGTGTGTGTGTGTGAGAGAGAGAGAGAGAGAGAGAGTTTGTGTGTACTCGAAGCTTACTGTCGTCTTTCTCGATTTCTTAAAAAAAAACAAAATTCTTTGCCATCTTCTTCTAGGTGGCGTTACTCCCACGTCCAAGAAACTCCAGGCAGGCTATCTTCTAGGCCCCCATGGCGACCACACTGATGAAAATGGAGCTGCATTCTCAGGTCCCAGAGTCCCAGATGAATGCTACAATACATTGAAGCTCTTCCACACGTCGTCTTCTTCTGCTTCTTCGTTCACTCAGACAGGAACCCCGGAGGCACTGACGAAGGCTGCTGTATGGCGGAGGCCCTCCAGTGATCCATACAGCTTTTCCCTCAACGGTGTGTTGGCAAGCCAGGTCTCTGCTCTTAGCTTTCTATGTGTTGGGACAGTCCTGCAGGAAGCGTTCCACTGTCATTGGGGCTGTACCGCATGGGCAACTTGAAGATTCGATGTCTCAGTCTGGAGCGCCCTGACCTCAGCCCCACAGTGCTCACTTGGTCTGATCTGGGCAGCAGGTAGTATGCATCCCTCTTGTTGAAGTCTGAGTGCTGCTCAAACCATCTTCTTTTTTGCTTGATATTACTTTTGGTTTCTTCAAAGGAGACTTCCTGCACCAGTTGGGGCTGCTGTCCTTCCTTAGCCAGTTGGTCAGCTTCCTCATTGTCATGTATATTGCAGTGTGAGGGTATCCACTGGATGACAGTATTCTCAGTGGACTGTTGCAGAAAAGCCAGGGTAGAGATAAGGGAGTCGAGTTCCTTGTTTCGAGGATATTTAACAGCCTGCAGTACTGATAAAGCATCGGAGAAGATGACGACTTTGGTATGTATTGCCCCGCTACTCTCATACAGCATTCTGGATACTGAGTGTAGTGCATCTGTCTCAGTCTTGAAGTTTGTGGAGAAATTGCCAGTCGGGATGGCTTGTCGGACAGGAGTTCCATCCATCAGCTTCAGGAAAACGCCTCCACCGCCGTTTCTGATAGCCTCGATCTTCAGCTGAGCCATCTGTATATGCATGTGTCCAGAACTCTCTGGGTTATGTTTGCTCTATGTAGTCAAGGGTTACTGCTTTCCTGTCCAGTTCTGACTGTGTACCCCTATGTTAGAATGCCAGGAATGGTGACTCTGATTTCTGGGAATTGATTCTTTTCCATGGTGGTAGTGAACTGTGTGATGGAAGCCTTGTTCCCTTGTTGCAAAAATTCAGGATCCTGTCTCTCAAGTCTGCGTGCTTTGTGCACAAAGCTGCTGTGCTTCAGTCTGTACTTGGTGGGCCCTAACATTCTTTTATGCATGGGGTGATTCTTTGTCCTCTTAAATTTGGCAGATTGTATGAGAACTGTAGTAGCTCATCTGCTTTTGAGGCCGTGAAGTCCTGTTACAATGTCATGTGCATAACTTGCACCATGGATCCATGCAGGGATGACATCCAGGATATCATTTATGAAGATGATAAACAGCATGGGGGAGAGAACTCCACCTTGTGGGACGCCTCTTTTCATTGTTTTTTGTTTGTTCTGATGCTTTCTATTTTGTACCCGGGCTTTTCTGCTGGTCAGGTACTGGCTGATCCAGTTATACATGTGGCCTGTGATCCCATACTGGTGCATCTTCAGCTTCAGACTGTTTGTCCAGACTTAATCGAAATTTGTTTCGAGGTCGATCCAGACTGCTATGGTGTGTGTTTCTTGTCTTGGAGCGCATCTTTTATTTCTTGTGCAATATAGGCGACTTGGTCCTCTGTGGATCCTTGTTGTCTGTATCCAGCCTGCTTGCTTCCTCTGTGGATCTGTGTTGCCTGAATCCAGTCTGCTTGCTTCCTCAGTGGATCTGTGTTGCCAGAATCCAGTCTGCTTGCTTCCTCAGTGGATCTGTGTTGCCTGAATCCAGTCTGCTTGCTTCCTCAGTGGATCTGTGTTGCCTGAATCCAGCCTGCTTGCTCCCTCTGTGGATCTGTGTTGTCTGAATCCAGCCTGCTTGCTACACTCACTCCACATCTCTGAGAGTTTCCCCCCTCTCACTGATGCGACTGCCAACGAGGTCTGGTGGGTCACGTTAGGCTCTGGTGGATGGATTAGAGCAGGGGGAGGTGTTCCACCCTTGCAGGGGCCTGCAGCAGAGTCACCATTGTCGGACCTGATGAACAGGGAGTGCCAGATTTCCGGACTGTCCCATTTTTGACTTCAGGCTGATTCCCCTGGTGCGTCCTGGAGAGAAGATAGTAACAGTAGCTGACCTGGTGGTTTAATTGATTGCTGTGGCTCCAAGGCAGGGACAACAGTAACTGTCCGTTTCATTTGCTGCATCTTCATCATAGACCTGGCCCAATCACAGATGACATCGGCCTCGTTGGAATACCGGGAGCTCTTTCAGCTATCCCGCATTCTGGAAGATCTATGCTTGTATAAAGCTAGAACCAAGGTTGGGCCCATGTAGAACTTGTTAGGGTGCCAAGCTAGAACCAAGGTTGGGGGCCCATGTAGAACTAGCGAGGGTGCCAAGCTAGAACCAAGGTTGGGCCCATGTAGAACTAGCTAGAGTGACAAGCTAGAACCAAGATTGGGCCTAAGTAGAACTAGTTAGGGTGCCAAGCTAGAACAAGATTGGGCCCATGTAGAACTAGCTAGGGTGCCAAGCTAGAGCCTAGGATAGACCCATGAGCACTTCTAGACTGTCCCCAGCTGGTTATCCGAGCCAATCCTTGGCCAGTTGCCTAGCTGATGCCAAGATAGATTCTAGGTTGGCTTGCTGTCAGGGTAACTTCCTCTTTTCTGCCACTATCATTTTCTGCCTTTTTACCCTCTCTTTCCTTACTGTCTTCTATGTTTTTCTGCTTCTGTGGACCATTCTCCTGTCTTTGTTCAGGAAACTCTTTTACACTTATTTCTGGGTCACAATATATGACATGCCAGTCTTTTATTTTTCTTCATTTCTTTTCTTTTTTTTCTTCAAATTATCGACTAGTTAGTGAACATTGTGTACACACCGTCCATTCTGCATTGTATGTTTGCCCATAACGCTTTTTATGTATTTTTGTCATTTAAAAAAAAAACGATTTATACACAAATCTGCTTCGACCAAACCAAGCCGTTTTTCGTATGACCGGCGCTTCGTGCTTTTCCTTGTCTTATCGGCCACAATGACGTCAGTAGCTTATAGCTACCATGTCACAAGGCAGTCTCGTTTTCATTCTACATCCATTTTGCGTTCAATTTGAGGAGATGAATGGATTGTTCGTTCTTTGTCTTCATTATCTTGAATGTCGTTTATCTTAAAAAAAAATTCTGCTGATCAATGAGAATGAGGATGATAAAGATGATGCGACCGATTTCCGTTTCGGTCTGAGACAGCATGACAGGGCTGTACTCTATGCTTCGTTTGATAATATACCCCGGCGTCAACCAGGCCCGAGAGACAAAGACACCTGCAGTGTTGGTGGTCAGGAAATTTGAGCTACACTCTCCGAGACGCATCCATTAAGCGGATGAAACTCGATTACGTGGTCCTAGTCTTCCCAACTGAGCCTGTAGCCAACTCAACTCTGGGTAGGAGCCGGTTGGGGCAGAAAAATTCCACATGACTCTGATGGGAATCGAACCGGCGACCTCCCAGCCGGGAGTCCGCGACGCTAATCACTTCGCCACGGCGGCTGGTGAATGTTCTTTGCCTGAAGAAGACCAAAGAGGTCGAAACGCGTCGTATTTGTGATGTAATTTGTTTGGTTCTTTCGTTCGGCGGCATAGTAATTTTTCTTTAAAGTGCGTAACGGCCTGTTTGACGGTCTCCTTGTTACATTCCATCCTGGGCTGTCGCTTTCTTCGGGGTCGCCTAGTAGGGTGCCCCATTTTTTTCCCCTGACGTGAACCAGCGGGGAGTATGGTGTGTGAAGCTGCATGGCCATTTCTGTCTGATCGAGGAAGTGTCGCTGCGTGAGGACTATTCCATATACGCTATACCACATCTGCAAAGTTTCCAGACCACATATGCACCCCACATGATGTACAGCTGATGGATAAATGAAATGAAGGTAAGATGAAGGGATTTAAGACGAGGGTCTCATGGTTATGACTCAGCAGACTGCTAGCCTTCGTGTTCATCCAACGCACTGGTCAGACTTTAGGTACTCGTCTAACATTATTTGCGCCACTGATATTGGAGGCTATGTATGTTTGCAAGTGTACGTGCGTGCGTGCGTGCGTGCGTGGTGTGTGTGTGTGTGTGTGTGTGTGTGTGTGTGTGTGTGTGTGTGTGTGTGTGTGTGTGTGTGTGTGTGTGAGTGTGTGTGTGTGTGTGTGTGTGTGTGTGTGTGAGTGTGTGTGTGTGTGTGTGTGTGTGTGTGTGTAGAAGTGAATGTGTAATGTGTTGGTTTCTCCCTTACTGTCTCAGTCTCTGACTCTCAACACACATGCGCGCGCGCGCGCGCGCGCGCACACACACACACACACACACACACACACACACACAAATACACACACACACACACACACACACACACACAAAGCTGGTGCGCAGAGACGGACAGAAGCGCGCGTAATGCACCCTGATAAATCGTCGCTCTATTGTGTTCAGCCAATCCGGATTCTTTTGTGTCTTTTCACGACATCATTTTCCATCGTATTTTGTGTTTCAGTTTCTCTTCACAAACAGTAACCCAGTCCTCGCATCTCGCCTCTCGTCCCCCCCCACTTCCCGCTCTTCCCTCACTCCTCACCTTACCCCCCCCCCCCCCCCCCCCCCCCCAAACCTCCCCCCCCAAAAAAAAAAAAGAACAACAACAACAACAACAAAACCACAAACAAACAGAAAAAAAACCCACCAACGAAGGGGGATTGAGGCTGGAAGGAAAAATCTGCTGAGAACACAATAGTTCCAGCACACGTCAAACTGTTAAAACAGTTCCGTTATTGTCTTCTCATTGATTGTATTATACTTTGCTTTATATGCACACATTCCACTGCGTTGTGTCAGCACAAACACATCTTTTTGCATTCACATGGACAGACGCGCATGCGCTCTCTCTCTCTCTCTCTCTCTCTCTCTCTCTCTCTCTCTCTCTCTCTCAGCATCTAAGTCAGGGTTTGGAAGCTCGTACCTTCCCATCAAACGTTCTTTTCTTCATCGATGGAGGAAGAAGAAAACAACTCCACCGCTCCCATCATTCCAGCATAATTTATCGCTGGAGGTTTCGTTTGTTTGTCTTTTTTTTCTTTTTTTTTTGATAAACGAGATTTTGCACAGTTGGGTCAGGTCATGGTTAGGATGAAGGCAGGGTTTGAGTGTGGCCCGGGATCTGTTGAGATTAAACATTAGGTTAGCATTAGGCTCAGGTATGCTGGAGCCGAGCTGGACAGTCTGGGATCCGCTGCAATTGCCGCCATTACTATTATTATCATTATCGTCATCATCATCATCATTATTATCATTGTTGTTGCTATCAAATTATTGTTGTTGTTGCTGTTGTTATTCATCATCATCATCATCATCATCATCATTGTTGTTAAATTTTTGTTGTTGTTGCTGTTGTCACTCTTCATCATCATTGTCGTCATTATCCTCATCGTCACAATTACTCTCATTATTCTTATTATTATCATTATTTGCAGTATTAGTATTATCAATGAAGTCAGTGATGGGGTCATCAAAGAGGTTTTTGTTTGTTTGTTTGTTTTTGTATGATGAAAACAAGGTATAAAGTGGCATGACTGACCTCCATGACTTCCTATGCGGCGTGAGGGCTGTTGACCCATTCAGAAGTATAGCTCTGCATGTCTGCCTCTAACATGGGTAATGATCATAGCAACAAAGAAGACCATCACCGCTACTGCTATTGCTACTACTACTATTAGTCCCCGCATTGCAGTGATGTGTGGCATCGCCAGCGTGCGAGTGGGAGACCAGGTTACGGTGGGATCCACTCCCATCACGGGCATTATTTCTTCGTGACATTTTGTCGGCCCCGGCTTCCTTGGCAGACTTCCAGAACAGGTACTATGCGGCCACACGACGGACACCGCCACAGGACAGACACCGCCACATGACAGACAGGACAGACACCGCCACAGGACAGACACCGCCACATGACAGACACTGACACAGGACAGACACTGACACACGACAGACACCGACACATGACAGTCACCGACACAGGACAGACACTGACACATGACAGACACCGCCACAGGACAGACACCGCCACAGGACAGACACCGACAAAAGAGAGACACAGGACAGACACCGCCACAGGACAGACACTGACACATGACAGACACCGACACATGACAGACACCACCACAGGACAGACACTGACACAGGAAAGACACCAACACATGACAGACACTGACACATGACAGACACCGCCACATGAGAGACACCGCCACACGGCATACACCGCCACGGGACAGACACCGCCACATATCAAACACTGCCTCACAACAGACACCGCCAAAGGACAGAAACCGCCACAGGACAGACACCGACACAGGACAGATACCACCACAGGACAGACACCGCCACAGGACAGACACCGACGCATGACAGACACTGACACATGACAGACACCGACACATGACAGTGACACATGACAGACACTGACACATGACAGACACTGACACAGGACAGACACCGTCACATGACAGAGACACCCACACATGACAGACACCGCCACGGGACAGAGACACCGCCACAGGACAGAAACCACCACATGACAGACACCGACAAAAGTCACATTACAGACACCGACACAGGACAGACACCGACACATGACAGACACCGCCACATGACAGACACCGACACATGACAGACACCGATACATGACAGACACCGCCACATGACAGACACCCACACATGACAGACACCACCACATGACAGACACCGCCACATGACAGACACCACCACATGACAGACACCGCCACATGACAGACACTGCCACAGGACAGACACCGACACATGACAGACACCACCACAGGACAGACGCTGACACAAGACAGACACCGATACATGACAGACACTGACACATGACAGACACTGCCACAGGACAGACACCGATACATGACAGACACTGACACATGACAGACACCGCCACATGAGAGACACCACCACATATCAAACACTGCCACAGGACAGACACCGCCACAGGACAGACACTGCCACATGACAGACACACTGACACATGACAGACACTGACACATGACAGACATCGACACATGACAGACACTGACACATGACAGACACTGACACATGACAGACACCGCCACATGACAGACACCGACACAGGACAGACACTGCCACATGACAGACACCGCCACATGACAGACACCGACACATGACAGACACCGACACAGGACAGACACTGCCACATGAGAAACACCGCCACAGGACAGACACCGACACATGATAGACACCCGACACAGGACAGACACTGACACAGACAGACACCGCCACAGGACAGACACCGCCACATGACAGACACCGCCACAGGACAGACACTAACACAAGACAGACATCACCACATAACAGACAGCACCACATGACAGACGTTGACACAAGACAGACACCACCACATAACAGACAGCACCACATGACAGACACTGACACAGGACAGACACCGCCACATGACACATCGACACAGGACATACACCGCCACATGACGGACACTGACACATGACAAACACCTACACATGACAGACACCAACATATAACACACGACACCGACACATGACAAACACCGACACATTACAGACACTGACATATGACACAGGACAGATACAACACATGACAGACACCCACATTTGACAGACACCGACACATGACAGACACCGACACAGGAGCAACATGACAGACACCGACACAGGAGCAACACAGGACAGACACCGACACATGACAGACACTGACACAGGATAGACAGACACACAACAGACACCAACACATGACAGACACCGACACATGACAGACGCTGACACAGGATAGACAGACACACGACAGACACCAACACATGACAGACACCGACACAGGAGCAATACAGGACAGACACCGACACAGGAGCAATACAGGACGGACACCGACACAGGGGCAACACAGGACAGACACCGACACATGACAGACACTGACACTGTTACGGATAGAATGGGTCGTGTCTGCGGGTGTCTGAGTCTGACTCTCACACAGAAATTATGGATGCATGCACGACTTTTCCAATTCACATACACACACCCACTCACCCGAACATTGATAGCCAGGCAACAGAACAACACTTAATTGTTTTATGCTGCCCGAGCCATTCAACATATATAATAAATATAAGTACATCAATAGGTCGGCACGCCAACCATAAGGCGTACACACAAAATTTATCTAAATACATTGGCTACCTACTAGCGCTGCTGGTGCTGGCCGCGTCCGGTCCAACACAGTTCTCTGAAACGGTGCAGGGTTCCAACGATGACGAGAATGCTAAGACTCCTGCAATAGAGCGATAGGGCCACGAACTTGTCGACCAAACAATAACTCAATGGGGAAAAACCTGTACTTTCTGAAGGCAACTCTCTGCATGCAAATAGCAGTGCAGGTAGATATCGATGCCATGCCTTTTGGTAAGAACGCACAGTTTTCTTCAGCATCGATTTCAGAGTGCCATGAAAACGCTCAACATGACCATTTGCCTGAGGATGGTATGGCGATGTGCGAATGCTCTTGGTACCACATAACACATGAAACTGTTTCATGAGGTCAGAATTAAACTGAGTGCCTTAATCCGAAAGAATCTCTTTTGGGAATCCTAGACGAGAAAAGATTCCACTAGTGCTTCTACTACACTGACAGAAGAGATATCCTTCAAGGGAACAGCCTCTGGGTAACGGGTGGCTATATCAATCAAGGTGAGAATATATCTATAACCTTGCTCCGAGTATG
>JADBJO010025206.1:0-2500 GCA_016801955.1 Conus betulinus
AAGAGATCGAAAAAAAAATCACACGCCGTGTTACACAAGGAAAACATTCAGCTGAGCAAAAATCTAGAGAAAACAAGATTACGACAGAACTTGGATCCAATTGATCACGCTCCCTCTCCTCCCCCCACCCCACCCCCACCCCCCCACACCCCCCCACCCCCCCACACACCCCATCCCACCCCCCATACACACCCCCCCCACACCCCCCCCCCACACACACATACCCATCCCACCCCCTACCCACACTCCCCACCCCTGACACCTGCACCCCCAACTCCACCCCCATCCCCCCCTTTTTTACACACACACACACACACACACACACACACACCACACACACCACCCCCAAACTAAACCGGCAGACGGTCCATCGCTGTCTCAGTAGTTGACGTCCTCGATGGTGTTGGGTCCATGTGGGGTCAGGGTTTTTAATTTTCTGATCCAGACTGTCTCTCTTGTCAGTCTTAACCTGAGGGTGTGGCCATAGACCTTTTCCAACACACGACCTTCATGTGTTTGAGTGTGTGGTTGGGTTGGTTGAAATGTTTTGTGACCAGTGAACTGTTAGGACGGATGTTGATGTCTGAGCGATACTGGTAGAAACGTGCTCGGAGGGTATCACCTGTTTGTCCAACATACTGTGTGGATGTGCAAACAACACAGTAGAGCATGTAGATCACCCCACTAGAGTCACAGGACAGTTTGTTGCGAATGGGGAAAGACTCCCCGGTCACCGCACTCGAGTAGTTGGTCGCCTTCACAAGATGCTCCCTGCAAATTACGCATCTGAAGCGATGGCAAGGCTCGCATCCACCCTCCTTGTCAGGTCCAAAACGGCAGAAGTGAGGGCATCACAAATTTCTTAGAGATTTGCAGCACCTTTCCCCAACAACCGGCAGATCTGGCATGGCCCACTTCATGCGTGTGCTGGATTGGAGCGTGGGCTGTAAATCTTCCAGCCAGGTCCTCAAAGGGGGGTTTGAGGGGTGATGGGTTATGACAAACGGTACCCTGGTGTTGGGCTCCTTCTCTCGGTACTCAAGGGTTGTGTTGCGTGCCTTCATCCGAGCACGCTCCTTGGCTTTACTCACGTCAGCAAGGTGGTAGCCGCGTCTGAGGAGGAACCATGCCGTCATCTTTACAGCCTGGGCATCGAAATCATTGATATTGGTGCACAATCGACGTAGCCGCAAGAACTGGCTGTAAGGAATGTTCTTTCTCACATGCTTGGGGTGGCAGGATCTGTGGTGTAGATACGCGTGGCTGTCAGTCGGCTTTGTGTGGATGTCAGACACTAGGAAGCCCTCCTCCAGTCTGACGAGTACATCAAGGAAGGGAATCTGCACTGTGGAAGAGGACACTGTGAACTTTATGGGATGGATGAAAGAGTTGATATATGGTTCAAACTCTCGAAGTTCATTCTCTGTTCCCAACCACAGCAGAAAAATGTCATCTATAAAGCGCTCCCAAAAAACTCCTTCAGAACAGGGACAGGGCTCTCAGACAGTAGTTGTGACTCCAGCGCACCCATGAATAAATTGGCGGCAGAGGGCGCCATGGGCGTGCCCGTCGCAGTGCCTACTACCTGGTGGTAAATCTGGTTCTCGAAGCCAATGTAATTGTTAGTGAGAACATGCTTTGCAGCTTCCAAGATGAGGTCAGTAGGTGGTCTGTAGACCGTGGAGTTGGAGGCGTTCAAGTGAAGGCGAATGGCGGTGAGAAGCTCTTCTTGGGGGATGTTGGTGTATAGGGCGGTTACATCTACTGTCCAAGACAAGATATATAAAGCACTATATCTTGTCTTGGATACTGGTTTTCTCTGCAGAGAATGGATCCAACACATTTACTACACCAAGCATATTTAGTGCGGCTTAATTCAGCACTAAAAGCTGAAGCAGAAAGACAGTTACAAGTTCATAACGGGGTGTCATCTATTAAAGCATGTTTACACAGATACGGTTTCCCGGAGATATATGTAAAGGGAATGATTGGAAATCATAAAATGTTCTTGAGAATATTGAAACAAAGAACGATAGACTGTTTTCAACAGACATGGAATCCAAGGTTAAGGATAACGATAGATTTCAATTCTATTGCTCTTTCAAATGACTCCACACCGTGAACAATACTTATCAGTAATAACCATTAACAAATTTAGATCAGCGCTCACCGAATTCATATTAGGCATAAATGATTTAAAGATAGACGTTACAGGAAAATGATTCTGAGGATATGCAGTGCCCATTTTGTAAGAATAGTGAAGGATATGCAGTGCCCATTTTGTAAGAATAGTGAAGATGAGCTATATATTTTTTTTTTCTTTCGGTGCGAAGCATACGCATTACTCTGAGATGAATATATATCAAAGCATCTAAAGGCTAACTGGTCAACCGAGGTGAAGTGCCGACATTTATTATGTAGAGAGGAAATCAGTGTCATTTGTGATGTAACTGTGTACACACACACACACACACACACACACACACACACACACACACAC
>JADBJO010025206.1:5000-24082 GCA_016801955.1 Conus betulinus
TTACCTTACCTTACTTACTTACCTTACCTTACCTTACCTTACCTTACTGTACCTATCTATCTATCAATCAATCTATCTATCTATCTATCTATATCTCTATCTATCTATCTATCTCTGTGTCTGCATCTCTCTCTCTCTCTCTCTCTCTCTCTCTCTCTCTCTCTCTCTCTATCTATCTATCTATCTATCTATCTATCTATCTATCTATCTATCTATCTATCTATCTATCTGTCTGTCTGTCTGTCTGTCTGTTTGTCTGTCTGTCTATCTCTCTTTTTCTATTTAACTATCTTTTTATCTGTCTGTATGCTGGTCTCTGTCTATCTATCTATTTAAATATCTATCAATCAAGGGGCAATGTTTTTTTTTTTTTTTTTTTTTATTGAGTGTTTATTTTCAAGCTTTTCTATTTAGATATTGCCCACAATGTTGGGAGCCTCATTAGAAAACGTGATTTTTGCCAGTATAATCGGCGTCCTTTGTATGTATGATTGAATGAATTGTGATGAGAAGGTATGTAATGTGTTCACAGCCTTAGATGATGTTGTGAACATGGCTGATGTTGATCATTGGAGGGTTTTTTTTTTTTTTTTCTTTATGTGAGCCCATGAAAAAACAAAAAGCTACAAAGTGTTCCAGAAGGAAAGACACCGCTTTGTATTACTGGAGATTTCATTTCCAGAGCGCCCTCGCACTTAGGTTCAAATGGGGGGAATAGTCCGTGTGACGGACCCTTTCCCGTCCAGTCACAAATTTTCATGCAACCGTGCTAACCGGAATGTAGTCGTCCGGAAGCCGGTTCAAAAGTTTACCTGACTGCTGTTCACCTGCGCACGGTTTAAAGCCGGGTGAGCTGAAAGGGGTGGGCAGTCACTGCAGTGAGTCCAGCAACGCAACTGCCCAGAAGGCCGAAGAGGGACTCCATCTGTTTCTGCTGGCAGTCAGGTAGTTATCATTCAATGTTTTTATATTAGTAAACCGTAACCGTATTCCCGTTTCTGAGCGACTTAAACTTCCTCCTCAGCGCACTGTTGAGGTTTTGTTTAGAAAAGAATATTTGTTGTGTTCTGTTATCCTATGACTTGATAGGGTAGCACAACAAAATTATTTCGGGAAACATGAATAGATGACATGAGTATTAAAGGAAGCGGTCTTCAGGAAAAGAAAAGAAGATTTTGTTTATTCTGTGACTCAACTAGTTATGAACTTAATGATGAAAAAATATGTCAATCACGCCAATGTGGTTTCGCTAGCCTTTGCGAGAAGAGCGAGAGTTTTAATGCTATGGATAATAAGCTTCCAAAGTGAGCGACAGAGACTTTATATATGCTGGTTTTGATTTTTGATGTGGATGAGTATTAACTCACTCTTGATATGAATATTGAATAGTTGTGTGTTGATAAACAAGAGTGTGTGGAAATCTTTACCTTACATATATTGAAGTATATGAATCTTTTTGGGGAAAAAAAAGAGATACCTTTTAAAATCTGGTGATCAAATGAAATGAACATTCTTGTCGTGTTACAAGAAAAAGAAATGAACATTTTGTCATGACATTTATAGTTGGATGAAAAGTAATCATTAATTGTGTGTAATGAATTGTATTCGTGGTTTACTAAAAAGGGTCTAGGTGGGAATCCTTCCCCAATTTGGAAAACTAGATTTTGAAAGGTTTATATTGAAATCCTTTCCTGTGTAGAGTTGTGATTCCGGAAACGGGAATGTTGTAGTGTTATGAAGAAAGAATATGCTGACGTTTGTCCCAAGTTTTAGTGGAATGTGACGTGGCTAATGAAATGAATGTAGTCATGATTGTAATAAATAGTAGCCATGTAATCAAGGTAGTTAATCAGTTTCCCCAGGTAGAAGTGTACCCTGGCTTGAAGGGGACTGGCTGCCACTTTCTGAGGGTCGGGGCCGTAGCCGTGTTCTACCCCCTTGTTCTCCGCCTTGTGTCGGTGTTTAGAGGCCAGCCTGAGTGCTGACAACTACCCTACCTGCCAATGTGCCCAGGACCGACTACTCGCTGAGCCAGTTGGGCTGGAGACGCCGCTGCTGCCAAGCCAGAGCGCCGCCCCTAAGACTTGATCCAGCGACCTGTTGGCTAGGCTGTCGCTGCGGTCTGTGTGTTTGTGTGTGAGCCACAGCTCCTGTGTGAGACTGTCGCCTTGTCGTTGGCAGAGACGCCGTGAGTGTGGTAGTGATTTTGAGCCACAGCTCTGTGAAGTTGTATACGTCCTGTGTCAGACTTGACGCTGTAGACGTCGTCTTCATCATCTTCATCGTCTTCGTCGTCTTCGTCCTCTTCATTGCTTTCGTGGTCGTCATCGTCTTCGTCGTCATTGGAACCAGTAGCGCTAGTAGATAGCCTATTGCATATAGATAATTTTGTGTCTTGTGCCCCGTTTGGCGTAACGGAAGTGGTATATAGTTCTGTGTGTACTCCTTATGATTGGCGTGCCGACCCATTGATGAACTTATAAAGAGATTCCATCAAAAAATTGTCATACACTCTAAGTTCACATCTAGCTCCAAGGTGGTGGTCTGTAGGAAACTTCACTGCATATTTCCAACAGTATCATTGTATCTTTAAAACGTAATAAGTACTACATCCGCCGAACATGAACAAACAAATCACAACACAAACCATCAAAACATGACACATGTCCACATCTGAAGTCTTCTAGGCCTGATTCAACGCGCCCATTTTGCGCCGATTTCGTCGAGAGAAGTGACTGCTCGTTCTCCATTTTCGTTGCCCTGAATATTGATTATCTTACCTGGAGAAGACTAAAGAGGTCAAAACGCGTCGTGTTTTTGTTTTGTTTTTTGTTGTTTTTTTTCTTGTGATTCGTTTGTTTACGTTTGGCGGATGTTGTACTTAAACTTTTTAAGATTTGTTAAGTTTTCCGCCTGCAGTTGCCTCATTTTTTAACTGGTATCATTTTAAAAAAAAAAAAAAAAATAAAGAGAGAGAGAGAGAGAGAGAGAGAGAGAGAGAGAGAGAGAGAGAGAGAGAGAGAGACTTTTGACACTTAGACACTTTGATATTATTGCCATTACCAATGAGGTCTTTTGACAAGGGGGGAGAGGTAACTGAACAAAACATTTCCCTCTTCCTTTCCTGCAAACAAATAGTACACTTTCATTCCTAGTGTGTATCAAATCCAAGTTTGACAAAAACAAATAAATTCGTAACATTTCGTTATGTCCACACCTCACGCACAGGAGTAATGCAGTAAAGTAAAAAAAAAAAACAAAAAAACAAAACAAAAAAAACCCTTAAGACTGACTCGACCACCCACTCAATCAAATGATGGCATTGTATTTAACCGATCTCTTCAACTTGGGAAAAAAAAAAAAAAAAAAAAAAAAAAAAAAAAAAAAAAAAAAAAAGACTGACTCGACCATCCACTCAATTAAATGATGTCATTGTATTTTACTGATCTCTTCAACATGCAATAAATGATAATATTCATTCAGATATCTCTTATAATGTATTATCTTAAACTTCACTATCCTTCATCTGTCTAATTTTCAATGCTTCCGCGATGAATTTCGCAACTGATTTAATTACAAGTTCATCATCATCTGATGATAACACGCCAGCGACATTTTGTCTTTTCGCTATATCTAACTGGAAAAATGAACAATTTGTCCGCACTTCATTATAAGCAGTACAGTGGAACAGAAAGTGTTCTTCGTCATCAATAATATGTCTACATGCAGGACAAGGAGATTCTGTGGATGTTTCACATTCAAACCATCTTTTGTTCGCATTAAAACCTAAAGTTCTTAACCTAAATCTTGCGTAATTTATTCTGTGCCATCTATCTGTTATGACATTGAGAAACTTTTCAGGATGGAACACATTCTTAACTGAGAAAAAACTAGCGATATTTTTCTTTACTTTCCATATCTGAGTGGCAATTCTGTTTAAAAGAACAAATAAGCCTGTCTTTAAATTCCGCAATGAACTGTTGCTCATTTCCTACTTCCTGGGTCATCCACACTATTCCAAAACCCCTGTTCTGAAAGGACTTTCTTTACTTTATAAGCCCAGTTTTCTTTACCTTTTTCCACTTCTAAAAGCATCATATCATAGGCTTGCCTGCTTAAACGGGACTGGGGTAGCTTCAAGTTCTTCAACCAGTACTTAATACATTTCACAAATGTACTTATATACAAAGGGTATCTGCCCATTTCTCCATACAAAACGGTGTTGGATGAATGAATAGGTACTTGAAGGAAACGCTTCATAGCATACTTGTGTACTTTTTCCATCTGCAAATTTTAATGTAAGCCCCAAATTTCAGCTGCATAAGTAAGAAGAGGGTTTATCTGTGTATCAAACATTTTCCAAAATATACCACAGTCTGTACAATTCAGTTTTCTCAGGGATTTCAGAATTTCAATAGTACCTTTTTTCCCTTTCATCAGAGATTCTTCCCATGCGTAACGGAAAATTAATTTTGTTGAAAATATCATTCTAAGAGAGAGAGAGAGAGAGAGAGAGAGAGAGAGAGGAACCTCACAAACGAAAGCATTACAATGCGTAAACATGTCTTCAGCAAACCGTTTTCAATGACAAAAGTCTGTGTGTGCATACAAGGCAAAACACTAAGCGGGACCCCAACAGAGTTTTCTTTGTTACTGGTGAAGTCTGTGTTCTTCACTATGCCCCAGATGTAGTTAATCTGTTTGTTTTTCGTTTTCCTTCACTTCTTCATTCTTCTTCTTCTTCTTCTTCTTCTTCTTCTTCTTCTTCTTTTTCCCCATCACATCACAGAACGAAAAAGATTTGCGTCCCTGGACGTGTATGTGAGTGGCATACGGGCGTATAGTTTCCTCCCCTTCAAACGTCGAAAGGAACTGGGCAACATTCCAGACAGTGAGTACTTCTGTGAATGCATCATAACACACACACACACACACACGCACGCACGCACGCACGTACACATACACGCACGCGCGCACACACACATACACGCGCGCGAACGCGCGTGTACACACACACACACACACACACACACACACGCACGCACGCACGCACGCACGCACGCACGCACGCACGCACAGCGCACGCGCGCGCGCGCGCGCGCGCGCGCGCACACACACACTCACACACACACACACACACACACACACACACGCACACACTGAGAGAGAGAGAGAGAGAGAGAGAGAGACTTCAAACGAATGCTGCTTACAACACAAAATGTCCTTAAACAAATGCCACAGCACACAGAAACAAGAAGCTGAGCGAGAGAAAAAACAACAATTCATGCCTCTTTCTCCGTCTCTCTCTCTCTCTCTCTCTCTCTCTCTCTCTCTCTCTCTCTCTCTCTCTCTCTCTGAGTGAACATTCCCATTGCACATTGTGTTTGTTGTTATTTTGTTTTGTGTGTTGTTATTTTTCAGTTGTATTTCATTAGTGCCCTCTATCCTCATCGAGCGGCCAGACATGAGGGCATAAACTCACGAGCACTCGCATGAAACCATGCACTCACACGTGTAGACACTACCAGCCACACTTGACGTTGGCACAATAACCGTCAATGCTTACAGACGGCGAAATATTTCGGTATATACATGCTTGGTCACCATCTGATTTTCAATTTGGTGACATTTTAATGCGCACACTAGTTGGGACTTGGCACTTAACTGGCTGCATATTAATCTCGTTATTGTTCTTATCCCCCCACGTTTACGTTTGGAGTACTAGCTGGCTGCATAGTAATCTCTGTTATTGTTCTTACCCCCCCTCCCCCTCCCAATGTTTATATTAGGTGTACTGTTTATGGATATGTACATTTCATATTCGTGCCTCTCAAGATTTTGCGTCTATGGTGATTCTGTGGTTCTGTGGCTTTATTTGCGTCGGATGGATTGGTTAGGTTGTATTTAGAGCATATGACTGAAGGTTTTGACACAGTATGTGAGGGAGGAGAGAGTAAGTTTTTTATTATTATTATTATTATTATTATTATTATTTTTTTTTTTTTTTTTTTTTTGGGGGGGGGGGGGGGGGGGGGGGGGGGGGGTCATTATTCATTTCGAACATCGAACATCTCATGAAATGGACAACAGCGTGTGAACTAGTTCAGTTTATTATCAGAACATCAATGATTCACAGAAAAGACGTGACTTATTTCACCATTTGAAACAAACAAACAAACAGACAAACAACACCACCATTTTACAATTTGGAAGATACGCATTTTGAGGGGGGGGGGGGGGGGGGGGGGGGGAGTAAAAAGAACAGTCTCCTGTAAAAGAATGGGGATATCAGGGATATTTTTTCATTGATAAACGAACAAGTACCACAACTTTTGCTCCCATGGTTGGATAATTATAGGTCCATAACCAAAATAAAAACGACACCAAATGATCTAGCACAAATGCCAACACAGAGCAATTAGAACAAAGGAGATACCACCACCACTACCAACACCCTCACACCCCAAAAAAGAAAAACACTTCTAAGCTTGCCCACATTGTCAGCAGCTGGCGCATGTCGACAGGAAACCAACTGGAGAAATAAAAAAAAAACACAATGAAGATTACTTCATCATGGGAGCAAGGGCTACCCTACCCTACTTCTTTGGTATCTGCCTTACCCTACGTGCTTGGTATCTGCCTTACCCTACTTGTTTGGTATCTGCCTTACCCTACTTGTTTGGTATCTGTCTTACCCTACTTGTTTGGTATCTGCCTTACCCTACTTGTTTGGTATCTGCCTTACCCTACTTGTTTGGTATCTGTTTTACCCTACTTCTTTGGTATCTCTCTTACCCTACTTCTTTGGTATCTGTCTTACCCTACTTCTTTGGTATCTGTCTTATCCTACTTGCTTGGTATCTGCCTTACCCTACGTGTTTGGTATCTGCCTTACCCTACGTGTTTGGTATCTGCCTTACCCTACTTGCTTGGCATCTGCCTTATCCTACTTGTTTGGTATCTGCCTTACCCTACGTGCTTGGTATCTGTCTTACCCTACTTGTTTGGTATCTGCCTTACCCTACTTTGTTTGGTATCTGCGCTACCCTACGTGTTTGGTATCTGCCTTACCCTACTTGCTTGGTATCTGCCTTACCCTACTTGTTTGGTATCTGTCTTACCCTACTTGTTTGGTATCTGCGCCACCCTACTTGCTTGGTATCTGCTTACCCTACTTGTTTGGTATCTGCGCTACCCTACTTGCTTGGTATCTGCCTTACCCTACTTGTTTGGTATCTGCGCTACCCTACTTGCTTGGTATCTGCCTTACCCTACTTGTTTGGTATCTGCGCTACCCTACTTGCTTGGTATCTGCCTTACCCTACTTGTTTGGTATCTGCGCTACCCTACTTGCTTGGTATCTGCCTTACCCTACTTGTTTAGTATCTGCTGTTTACTGTTTCTAACTCGTTTAAGATTTCCTTCCATACTAAAATAAAAAGGAGCGAGAGTGATTTGAATTGCTCGGTGTTTGCTGTTTATTGTTCCCCAACTCGTGGTAGATTCCTTTCACACACGGGTACGTGTTTTTGTTTCTGCTTGTGTGTGCTCCATTTCCAAAGATCAAAACGGCTCCACAAGTCTTGAAGGAGAAAACGTTGAT
The DNA here is from genome assembly GCA_016801955.1 of Conus betulinus. Lineage (NCBI taxonomy): Eukaryota > Metazoa > Mollusca > Gastropoda > Neogastropoda > Conidae > Conus > Conus betulinus. Next base: position 12,604 of record JADBJO010025206.1, read on the forward strand.
GTGTTCATTTCTTCAGTTGTTAGTGCTGTTTACATGTGTCATTTACAGGCTATGTGGCGATCTGGATTTCCTCTTCTTTGGGGGGAGGGTGTCTTTAGCTGTACTGTGTGCTCTATGTTGGAACTGAGGTAGGTTGTATGTTGCCGCAAGCAGCATCCGTTTGGAGTTATGGGCGTGAAAACTATCTCGTCAAGGGAAAGGAATTATCTTGCTTGTTTATCTTTTGTTTACTGTTCCCTGCCCACTGGGTCACCTGTGACCCAAACGAATGAATTGATCTCGACAGATCAGTCAAATAACTATTTTCCATTTTGCCTCCGAGTCCCAGTGGGTCGCTCAAGGAACAAAGGGAAGTAACCGCATTTGTATTGATATATTACAAACGACCGATCTCCCTTCTACATATGACTGCCTTCTTGCTGACCAAAACACGCATCTCGATCTGTCAACTTTCAACGCTGATAACACCCTTGAAAGATAAGAATTTGACATGTCCTTTGGCAGTTTTACTTGTAACGTGTTTATGAAGAGTTCTGATTCGCAGATCAGTAGATATAGGGCGATTACAGAACGCGCCAGTCTTCTGTAACGGTGATGTGTCACCGGTGACCCACTGAGTCTTCGATGTATGACTTTTTAGTTCACAGGTGGGTGTGTTGTTCTTTACATGGGAGCGTCACTGGTTCTTTTTCGCCTTTTTTACTTGTTATTATCAATTACAGGGTGCGCTCTGCGTATTAGTAGGTATGTATAAAGTGTTCATATGTCATGCGCTAAGCATCTCTTTCTTTCTGGCACCCTGGGGATAATGCTGGTCAATGCATGGTTGTCCTACCGCTGTGTCTGTTACTTTTTGGTTTGCCAAAAAGTGACACCCTGAATCAGCGCAAGTTCTAAGCAAAGGTTGCAACTCTTTTCATCAAACTGCATGCCCCAAACGGCAGAAAGCGCGGTCGCCCATCCCTTGAAGAAGCAGCACCTTCTTGTCCAAAAACGAAGCCTGTTCAACCCATGCCAGAGCCAGAAGTAAGAGGAGACGGGGGTGTTTCCAATTTCCCATTTAGAGTGAACAGAGCCAGCGTTGCAGGAAGTGTCAGCAAAAGTGCAACAACATTTGCGAAAAATGCAAAGTGCATCTGTCCTACACAGAACATAGAAATTGTTTCAGAGACTTTCACATCGCCTAGGCTGCTGAAAACACATGATTGTTTGAACTAACATCATATCACAGATGAAGTACATGCATGTGGTTTGCATGTTTTTTTAATTGATTGTAAGCATTGTAGCCGCGCATCGCCCGTTGTTGATCATGGTGACAACCAGGGAATAACATTTGCTGAGTGTGAATTTTTTTTTTTTTTTTTTTTTGGGGGGGGGGGGGGGGGGGGGGGGGATGGGGGGTGGAGGGTATTCATAAAGCAAACAAAAACTTTGTTAAACGCCAACAGTAACACTTGTTTTTAAGTTCCAGTCAGGTTTTATACATTCATGATTTTGATGCTTTTGTTTGCCATGAAGACCCAGTGGGTCACCGGTGGAACATAAAAGTAGGTCAAACAGAATAAAGTATAAATTCGATGATGGATATCAGTTTCTTGCCTTGTTCAGAGACAGTGACCTGCTAACAGTATTTTTCTTTCAACTGAAAGACTCCTTGGGCCTCTGAGGGTAATTAAGTACCCGTGTCTTATTAAGGCTTATAAGGAAGCAGTATCTGTCCCCTCCCATCCTACACATACCTTTTTTTTTTTCCTCAGGGACCCCCAACTTTTTTTTAATTAAATAGGACGCCCACTCTCTCTCTCTCTCTCTCTCTCTCTTGCTTAGCCTCAGGGCTGTGTGTAAAAAGCACGCTTGTATGCTTATCTCATATCCCTGAATAAATAAAATTTCGTTCGTAAAATTTCTCTCTCTCTCTCTCTCTCTCTCTCTCTCTCTCTCTCTCTCTCTCTCTCTCTCTCTCTCTCTCTCTCTCTCACCATTCTTCATCCACTGCGGAAACTTTACCATGATGGTCCTGTTTCAGCTTTAAATATAGTTTGGTACATTGAGAGATATCCACTTTGATGTTTCTGTTATAGCCTTGAATACATCGTCAGTCACTATGAATAATTCCAGTTTGAGGCTCATGTCCCGGAAAGAATTAAAGTGCCTTGATAACATCGACTGAAAGCAGGTTCGCTGTGACACTTTGTGGCATTGTATGAACCTGAAGATGTCAAAAGTTCGCAGGCAGGCATGTTTCTGTCCCAATATTGATCATACCTTGATCCACTGTAGCATCCACATGTGTAAAGGTCATTGTGTGTGTGTGTGTGTGTGTGTGTGTGTGTGTGTGTGTGTGTGTGTGTGTGTGTGTGTGTGTGTGTGTGTGTGTGTGTGTGTGTGTGTGTGTGTGTGTGTGTGTGCGTGCTAGCATTTCAGATGAAACTTGACCATGTGGCAAAAACCGGACGATATTTACGATTTGAAAAAGGAGAGACGACCCAGGCAAGGAAGACGAATACGAAATTCATCTTTGCGAAATTCAAATATGGGGTGAGTCCCGTCCTATACCCTCCTTCCAAACTCTCACTCTCACTCTCTCTCTCTCTCTCTCTCTCTCTCTCTCTCTCTCTCTCTCTATCTCTATATATATATATATATATATATATATATATATATATACGATTGGTAGATTAATTCCACTTTTCATTGTTTTAAATTTTGTCCAAACTTTTTGAATATCTTTAAAGTTGATACATTATTTTCACAAAAGGATGACCAATGTTGTCGTTTTTCTCGAGCATTTATTCTGTTTTGTAGATTCTTTACTCTTTTTCTATCAATTATTTATGGCCTTTTCTTTTGGATTTTTTTTTACGTTTCTATTCTTTCGATTTCGCAATTTTCTCATCTTTTGCACGTTGACAAGTGTCGTTCCACCAGATATTACCCAGATGTTTTTTTTTGTTGTTGTAGAGATTACAGATTTTACTGTTGGGATGGATTCACGAGCAGCTGAATGTATGGTCTTTTGAAATCTGTCATATAGTGTATCAATATCTTGGTTATTAATGGTATCTATATCAATGTTGAATGAACTTAATAAGACAGAAAATTTGCTCCAATTTGCAAATTTGTAACAATATTCTGGAACTTTGTCATGTGTTGCATCATTTGTTTTACATTGCATGTGTTGTAATGTAATAATAATTGGAAAACGGTCACTATTTAATGAGTCATCAAGGGTTTGCCAGTCACAAAACACTGCTAAATCAGAAGATATCAATGACAGCCAATGGCGCTAGGGTTGTGTTTTGGATTGTCTGCGATGCGAGTAATACAATCATTGTTAAAAGATAAAGAGATGAATCTACAATATCTTCTATAAAGCGATTGTTCGTTACTTTTTGACACCCCTTTTCCCAGAAAGGTGAACGGGCATTAAAATCCCCAGTGATAAGATATTTATTAGAATTGTCTGACTGGAGTAATCGTAACCATTCCGTGTTAATATCATTGGGTCCTTGTGGTAAATAAACAGATATAATTGTTAATACACTTGAATTTGTTTGTACCCTGACTGCACAGGCATGCAACCCAGCAATATCTGATGGAATGGACTAGCACATGGCGTATACTTCTCACCCACATGTACATATATAGCTATATTAACTTTTTTTCATTTTCATCGATGTTTTGGATAATAGGTGGAAAATAAAGTATGTAAAATAATAGTATGGTAACTTAGGTAGTTTGTCCTTCCGAATATTTAGTGATTGCAAAGCTAATATGTTATATTTTTCTTCAGCTAACTGCTGTATGAGTTGATCCTTACCAGTTAGAATGGATCGACAGTTCCACTGAAAAAGTTTAAAATCTTTGTCCAACATTCAATTTTCAAACTGGAAGAAATAGTAAACACACACACACACACACACACACACACACACACACACACACACACACACACACAAACAACAACTTAAAAAAAAAAAAAACGAGATTCCCTGCGCAGTGAGTTTAAAAGCTACAAAAACGAAGATCAGCCTGAAAATCTGCACAAAGAGGAATACGTTAGACACACCAGGCTTAATGTTTCTCAGCACAAAAGTCAATGACTAGGTTTTATAACGTAGACAGCAAGAAAAAGATCACATCTACACTTCTAGGAGTGGTGAGTTAATAGTTCATGAGAACATGAAGTCTGTTGGATCATGGACCACTGGACCACCGGTGTCCTCCCTCAGGTAAGGATGGAAGCTCCTAGGTGTTGTAGGAGAGGGACGTCTCGACGACTTTCGTGGCTGTTTCCAAAACAGGCCTTTGATATGAAGCCCAGTGTTGACTGCAAGGATCCTGGCTCCTTCACTTGAAGGGTGAATCCCATCAGTGAGGATCCATTTGTTGGGGAGAGAGATTCGCATGGCTGATGAGGGAGACATCTTTCACGTTGTTCAGTTTCATTCCAAGTAGGGCGTTGAAAAAATCCACCTTGATGTACAGTTGTAAATCTTCAACTGGGGCCACCCTGCTGACAATGATCTTGCTCACAGGATGTTCCTTTTTTTACGTTCGTGATGGTCTCCACAAACTGATCTGAGCATGCTTCAGGGGATGTTTTCTTTAAATCGTTTACTCCGCAGTGAACGACGACAGCATCAAAGGATCGTTCATGTTTCGACATTGCGTCTTCAAGGGACGTTCTGATGTCCTTCGTCGTGTATGTTTTTTGCGGCAGTTCACAGAAAATCCATATGATTTCCCAAGACGGTTCTTTTCAACTTTGTTAAGAATGGAGTCATTCTCGGATGGATTTTACTTTCGTTCTTTGGTAATCCAGAATGGTTTTGACGTAGGTTGTTTCTGACGTCAGAGTTTGATTTTGCGTCATCTTTTGCGTTCTGATGCTTGATTTTATGCCTGTCTTCTACTGTTTGAGTTCTGTTTTCGCTAGCCCTATTTTTCATTTTGTTTTTGATGGGCGAATTATTCGGTATTAATTGTCTAGAAGCTTGGGGAGAGTCAGAATGAGCAACCTCTGCATAGGAGCGGGTAGGCGGATTGTTCGTTTGTGTTCCGACACTTGTACTCTTGACCTTCGTTTTCGCACAATCGATCAATGAATCCAATATTTTTGTTTTGCTTTTCAATTTTTTCTTCAAGGAAAATCATTTTTTTTCACACAGAAAAGCTAACTTTTTGTCTGTGAAAAAAAAGACTCACTTCTTTTCTGATGACACTGTCTGTCTCTTCGTGCTTCGTCAACAGGGATTTGTTAAACGGTCTCCGCTGTCACTTTTCTTTGATGATCTTAATAGTCGTATCCTTTACTTTTGGGTGACCACACATTCCATTCGATAAAATGGAAAAAGAGCTGCCCACACGTCTAATTTTTGTCATTTTTGATCTTGTTTCTGCTGACATGATTACAAAAACGTCTAGAAGCGTGTTTTCAGTTTCGTGTCTGCTGGACGCCATCTTGTGTTTGTCATGTATGTGTGTGTGTGTGTGTGTGTGTGTGTGTGTGTGTGTTGTGTGTGTGTTGCAATTATAATTTTCCACTCCCTTTCCCTCTCACCTTTCTTTTTTTCAGTGTACCAATTCCCCCACCCATCCTGGCCCCATATCTATACGCGCTTGCACACACACACACACACACACACACACACACACACACACACACACGCGCGCGCGCGCGCGCGCGCGCGCGCGCGCGTGTGTGTGTGTGTGTGTGTGTGTGTGTGTGTGTGTGTGTGTGTGTGTGTGTGTGTGTGTGTGTGTGTGTGTGTGTGTGGAAAGAGAGAGAGAGAGAGAGAGAGAGAGAGAGAGAGAGAGAGAATGCGCGCGTACGTGTGTCAAGTCAAGTCAAACTTATCGTTATTGAGGGTTAAAGAATACGATTTCCGGCTTTTTTTTTTTACATCCTGCCCTCATAAACAGGAAGGAAACTAATTTAACATATAACCACAAGCTCAAAATCATTTCTAAAAGCACACATTTCTATCATGCAAATAGATAACTCTCATATGAAATGTGAAATAATATTGAAAACTATTGTTGGAACTTCAAGTTCAAAGCACACACACACACACACACACACACACACACACACACACACACACACACACACAGAGAGAGAGAGAGAGAGAGAGAGAGAGAGAGAGAGAGAGAGAGAGATCGTATTGATGGAAATGACTTCCAATTGATGCGCAGAGTTACAATGAGATTTTAGTGCATTTTTAGTGCTTTTTATAATGTAGGTTTTGAGGGACATTATTTTATGGAGGAAGGCAAATTATTCCATGCGGTCCATCCAGAGCACAGAAAACTTGATTTATAAAGATCACATCGAGGTCTGGGAAGAGACATTGTATGTATATATGTCTGTAACTATTGAAGACAAAGCTTTCAAAGATTATCGAAGATTGATCAAAGCTTTCAAAGATTGTACATGGACAAACATTTGTTGAAGTAGAGTCTGTCTTTAAATGGAAGAATTGTCAAAGTTTTGTAATCACTCTTTGTCAAGGTATTGGATTTCAGTTGAATTAATTTAATGGCCCTTTTATGCAGACGGCTTACTAGTTTCAGATTAGTTTCACTGGCATTATCCCACAACGTGGATGCATAATGTACGCATGAAAGAATATCTTTCTCGAGTGAAGTTTTAGATTTTTTTTTTTTTTTTTAAATCTTGAAAGTTGATATGTTCGCTTAGAAACACGTTTTCCAAGGTCAGCAATGTGGTAAGACCAAGATAAATCGTTGTCAATGATAACACCTATAACTTTATGCGATGTAACCTCTTCAATCTTTTGTCCTTGGGCATGCAATGGCGCAAATGAGGATGTCATTTTCTGTCGTTTCTGGCGTGTGTTTGTGACATACATGCATTTGGTTTTACTAGCATTGAGGGACATATGATTCTTTCTGTCCATGTAATTAGCTTGTTGATATTTTTCTGCAGGTTATTTACCAGTTCAGTAGGGTCGCTACTGTGAGATTGTAAAGAGGTATCATCAGCAAACATTTCACAACAACATTCTATAGACAATGGTAAGTCATTTATACAAATAGAAAAGAGTAGGTGCCCAAATACTGACCCCTGAGGGACACCAAATTTTAAAGGGAGTAATTTTGACCTTTTGGAGTTAACTTCAACAAGTCGTTGACGATCAGTGAGAAACGAGGTAAAGAATGTTAAGGTTATATTCAATACTTTGTAACACATAAGCTTTTTTTTTTTTTTTTTTTTTTTTTTTTTTTTTAAAGGGAGTGGTTTTATAACGTCAAACACTTTTGCAAAATCTACAAAAAGAATTCCAGTAAGGTCATTATTGTTAATATTCGTAAGACATCTATCGATAAATTGTACAAGAGCAGTGTCACAAGAGTGATTTTCTTAAAAACCAGATTGATTTTCATGAGAATAGATCGTAATATCTAAGATGAGAATACAGGTGTGTTTGAACATTTTTTTCGAGTGATTTATAATATTGAGATAGGTCTTTAGTTTGAAAGATTGTTGGAATCACCTTTTTTTAATACAAAGTATAACTTTCGCTTGTTTAAATCTTACGGGAAATTGGCTTTTATCAATACACACATATTTTTACCATTTTATCATTTGCAGTTTTACATCCTTAGTTATATTTGCAAAGTGAAAGTTGAAGTCTTCTGGTGGTATTTGTTTTTTTGGATTTTGCATTCTTGAGTTATTGTTAGTCAAAAGAGATTGATAGCTTTCCAAATTAAGTTTGAATTTTGAGAAGACGAAACTAAATTTTGAAAATGTTGTTTGTTTACTTTCTCTTCATGGAATTTTACTTTAATCCTTTGTTTTCTGAACGACACTTTATCCTTTGACTTGAGTATATGATCTCTTTTGTATCTCATTGTCTTTCTCCTTTGTTAACCACTTTGACTTGAGTATATGATCTCTCTCTTTTGTATCTCTCATTATATATGTCCTTTGTTAACCATAGGGGTTTAATGACATGTTTCACTCTTTTTCTTACAAACGGTGCATGTTTATCACAGACTGAATTGAATGTACTTATCCAATAGTTCACAGAATCGTCAGGGTTCCTAAAGTGATAATTGTTATCTAATTCAAAGTGAAGCAAATCATTTAGGAAGGGCATTTTTATCAAAATGCGTGAAGCGTCTAAAAAATTATATTAAAAAAAAAATCCTTATGTCCAGACTTAGAAATTTTGACACCTTTCTTCATCCATGTTAGAAAAACTGAACCTGTCTGTACAGAACACATTTCCAATATGTTATCTTTTGTGTTGACATAAATGTGATCAATAAGAGTTTCTGTTTGTTCAGTGATTCAAGTAGAACGATCGATCATTTGTTCCAACCCATACATTGCATAATTATGATTCCATTTAATTCCAGGAACAGGTAAGTCTGTGTTGAAGTCACCCAAAAGAATAATTTCCTTTGATCCCAGTATTGCGGCATCCATCATCAATTAAACATATCGAATAAATCAGTGGTTTCTGCTGGGTTTCTGTACAGGAATCCTACCATAACTGGCTTACAGTGTTTAAGATTTAATTCTATCCAGACGGATTCTACGTTGTATTTTTCAAGATACTCTTTTCTTTTGAAGGTTAACGATTTAGCAAGGTAAAGAAGAAAACCTGTTGTTCTAGGTGCTTTCGGGTCTAATCGGATTGCATCATAATTTGGCACGCGCATATCAGAATCTGGAATCATATCGGCTGGCCAAGACTCAGCTATACAAAACACGTGGAAGCTATCACCATTGTTGTTGTAAAGTGTTGCAGCGATTTCATCTGTCTTATTTTTGGCACTGTTTATTTTTAAATAACTGACGCGAAGCCCCTCTGTTAAAGGCCATGTATGTGCCTAAAGTAAATGACATGATGACTATCTAAGTGAACAGCGTACACTAACAAACAGGCGCATTACACACAGTTCTTTCGGGTCACAAATCAAGGCGGTTAATACATCAGATCATGTAGTTGTCAGCCCAGAAACTGCTGGTGGATAATATATACAAAAAATAAAATAAAATAAAATAGAAAGAAAACTATAGCGGTAATGATATAAAATCATGATCAAACCATGAACACAACAGAAAGCATGAAACCCTTTATCAAATATGGATAGGTTGTCAGCCATTTTTTTTTTCCTGCTCCCTCAAAGAAGAAGAACACAAAATCTTGTTGTTGTATATGCTGAAAACAAACAAACAACAAACAACAAACAAAACAACAAACAACAGCTTAGAAAACGGGCCTTTGTTCAACCGACGCAACAATAATGATTTAGAATACCCTAGAATACAAAAGAACACTTGTAATTAGAAGGAAAAGTATATGTACGCATACGTCACTTATGACACGCTACGCAATAAACAGTGTCAGTACTAATGTAGCAACAAATCGAAAGAGGAGTCTGAAAAGGTACTATCAATGATGGGCTCCATTAAAGTCCAGCAACTGTAATATTCATACACACACGCACGCATGCACGCGAACATATACACGAGCACGCACGCACGCACGAACACACACACACACACACACACACACACACACACACACACACACACACACACACACGCACACACACACACACACACACGCGCGCGCACGCACACAAGCGCATGCGCACGCACACTCACGCGCATTGTGTTATCAACACGGAAATGGGCGCTGGTAAATATGGCCAGAATTCCTGCAGTATGCCATCAGTTTCACAAAATGGTCGTGTGGAATAGCAGGGACTATTTGTGTCCTGTTAACAGGTATGTCGTGTCTAAAGATCGGTTGATGCATCCTTTCACCTTGAACAGATGGAACTGTATTTGTTCCAGAGTAGTAGTGGGGACAATACAATTGGGATTCACTGGACTGACTTGTTGGAACTTCGTCACGTGTGGAAGGGAAGGGTGGGGTAGGTTGGGCAGTGGAAGGTTCTAGCAGAGCTACTTGATATTTGTTGTGGTAAGCGCTTTTATCTGTGAAAAACAGCGGGATAGTGATTCATTGATTCCACAGGAGGACAATCCTGGGGTGGGATATTGCTATGCTGTTTGAATTCTGAGTCTGCATTTCCTAGATCATTCAGTGGATACCAATTGCTGTTTTTAAGGTTGGTTGTTGGGTATGTATCACCACAAACTCTCGGGGCGACATGTTGTTCTTTTGCTTTTGGCTTAGACTCAAAGGCTTGAGAGTGGAAAAATGTTTTCCTGAAATTATGTGCAAGTCTAGCAGTGCCTGCTTCACTTGGGCGAATGAGATTGGTGTACAGAGCCAGTGTGTGTTAGTGTGTGTGTGTGTGTTAGTGTTAGTGTGTGTGTGTGTGTGTGTGTGTGTGTGTGTGTGTGTGTGTGTGTGTGAAGGAAATGGAAGAGAAGAATGATGGAGATGAGGGATTCTATGAACTGAGTTTGTATATTGATCGTTTTCTCTTGAGTGTATTTTTTTTTTTTTTTTTTTTTTTTTAGCCGAGTTCCTGCTATAGTGCCTTGCGTGTTTTCCATGTGCTTTTTTTTTTTTTTTTCTCTCTCTCTTCTCTGTGTTTTTCCCGAGGCTGGGTGGGAAAGGAAAGCATGTGTAATTGCCTGCCTCTGTACTGGTATTCAAAACCTGATCTTCTTCTCCTCAGTGACATAACCAGCACCATTCCAGCAACTTACAGAGTAGTTTGGCGTTGCAATGACTGCAAGAAATGTTCAGTTATATAAAACAACGCTTGCTCTTATGTCTTAGAGTGAAGAAATAGGGGGAGATATCTGCAGTGGTAGTTAATTCTGCCTAACTAACAGTATGTGCTTGAGAGGGTATATATATATATATATATATATATATATATATATATATATATATATATGCACAAGGCAATTCTGTCTGTCTGTCTGTGTATTTGTTCCTCCGCCGTGCCTAAACCGCTGGATGGATCTTCATATTTGGCATGCATCTTCACTTAACCGATGAAAAGGTCTTGACGGGGCCCAATTTTCAAAAAAGGTGCGCCAACAGGGATTCACGCTGAATGAAGTTCTCACACACATTTCTACCCTTGCGCCAACAGGGATTCACGCTGAATGAAGTTCTCACACACATTTCTACCCTTGCGCCAACAGGGATTCACGCTGAATGAAGTTGTCACACACACACACGCGGAGCACGAAGGGACAGTAGGGCGGGAAGGGGGGGTAGAGAACGGGAGCGGGATGATGACTGACGGGAGCGGGACAACGGGGCAGAAAGACAAAGGCGGGCTGCAAGCTTACACAGTGAGACTGAAGAGGAACCCAGCACCCATATTAACCCTCACATGTCCAAATCCATGTTCACATAGGCAGAAGCGCACTCTTGAAAACCCACTTTTATAGGTGATATGTTACGCGTAAAAGATTCATGTAACATTCCATAGGCTTTAAACGGTAGACTTAAGTCTTCCTCTCGCAACTGCCCTTGAACAGAAACGAATACAGAACACATGT
>JADBJO010025207.1:0-24082 GCA_016801955.1 Conus betulinus
CCTGTCAATCGACCTGCCGGTCAGCCGATATCTTGAGGCCATGGAAGGCTGCACTCTGAGGTTCAGTTCCCTGCGTTACGCGTCAGGTGGGCTGTCCTGCTTCGATCTCGGTCAGCCCATCGTCGGTTCTGTGAAATGTCATTCAAGACACACAGCAGGTCACTGTCTTCCGAAATGCAAAAACTGACCAGCCATAACGATGAAGCTCTGTACAGTGTCTGCTTTCCAATCCTGTAAGAGCAATCGTATTTTTTGAGACATTGATCCATGAAAGCCACTTGGCCAAAGGAAGAAAATAATGTCCGGAGTGCCATTGTTTTGTTTTTCTGCCTGGTGCTATGCGTATTTACATTCCTCTACATGTCAAATTTCCTCCCAAGTTGAAAAAAAATATTCTTCTCAAGTCCCTGCAGTAGGTTGGCAGTTGTCCTGGATGGGAAAATGTGGGGAAGTAACTGAATGTGGTAGAACCAGGTTAGCGGCATAGGTACTCACATGTAATAACCATTTTTTTTTTTTTTTTGGGGGTGGGGGGGGGTGTGTGGAGCGGATGGAAGACAACATGAAAAAAAACATTGTTTAGAGGAGAGGTGAGTGCGGCGAGCGGGAGAGAGTAGACTTAGCAATCAATGGGAACCTAAACAGCGTGGTTGTCATTGGTCTCTGGGGGAACACTTTGAAGAAGATGAAGCTAGAGAGTGGAAAATGGTGGTTCTTCTGGACTGGTCGTGGCGGCAAAGGAGTGGGGGCTGATAGGAAAGGGGTTCGTGCGGGTTTGGGGGAAGTCGATGCCTGAGCGGTGTGGTCAGCGGAACCAACGGACCTACTGGAGGAAAGTTCAGGTCAGAGTAGGGCAGGCAGAGGAGTGGATGCGGGTGGTTATGGCACGGGACAGCGATGGCGAAGTCGGTGCCGGAACGACATGGTTGTCGTCAAGGAAGATGGAGTTTGTGTGCGGATGTGGGTAGAAACGATCATGACTGTACGGGAGGAAATGTTTAGGTCAGCGTGAGGGTGGCTTGGGTATGGGTGTGATGAGGCACTGTTCCCATTTTGTCTCTCCAGATACTTGTGATGAGGGCACAGTTCCCATTTTGTGTCTCTCCATATACTTTGTGAAGGCCATTAAAAGTCATCGAGTCATTATGTGCAATGACTCCACCTTCCCCCCGCCCCCCCCCCCCCCCCCCCCCCTCCCTCGAGAAAAAATAAGGTGAATACACATAAATCAAGGTCTGCAGGTACATTTCATTATTATCTTTTTTCTTTTTTTTTGTGATGACTGTCGCCCGTGACAGCTGACACTCCATAATTTACTGTGTTTATATTTATGCGTGGCCCTTTACACTAAGTCAGACACACCCAGTTTGTATTTGCACATCGTGTGTGACGCTTGCAGTCTACACTAACTAGTCTTAGTGCAAGAGATGCCATTTTTCACCACCGGCTGAACGGAGAAAAATGGTAACTTCTGGAGAAATCGCGTGAAAATTACCTCCTCCTCTCGGATTTCGGTGGTACAAACGAAAGAACATAAGGCGAGCAATTCGTTCTCTGTTGTACCGTCATCTTGTCAACCGCCCATTTCTCTGTTGTACTGTCATCTTGTCAACCGCCCATTCTCTCTGTTGTACTGTCATCTTGTCAACCGCCCGTTCTCTGTTGTACCTGTCATCTTGTCAACCGCCCGTTCTCTGTTGTACTGTCATCTTGTCAAACCGCCCCGTTCTCTGTGGTACCGTCATCTTGTCACCGCCCCGTTCTCTGTGGTACCGTCATCTTGTTAACCGCCCGTTCTCTGTTGTATCGTCATCTTGTCAACAGCCCGTTCTCTGTTTGTACCGTCATCTTGTCAACAGCCCGTTCTCTGTTGTACCGTCATCTTGCCAACCGCCCAGGAATACCTAGGGTGGGCGGCAAAAAATACGGTTGCGGTTGGGGTTTAGCACAACCACTACTAAAATCTCTCTCCGTCTGCCTCTGTCTCTCTCACTTTGGCTCTTGTCTCTGTCTGTCTGTCGCTCTCTCCTCTCACTTTCTTCCCTCTCTCTCTCTCTCTCTCTGTCTCTGTGTCTCTCTCTCCCTCGCTCCCTCCCTCCCCCTCTCTCTCTCTCTCTCCTCTCTCGGCGTTTTTAATCAGGAGCTTGGAGCTTCTTTGGTGCACTGTAAATTTTTAGGATCATCCATTGTCAGAAGAATTCCTCTATCTCTAAGATCAAGGTGATGGCGGCTGTCGGAGCTTGGAGGGGGGGGGGGGGGGGGTGTGATGGGGAGGAGGGAGAAGGCTGTTGTAACTATTTGTTCTCCCAGTCTATGTTTTCTGCACCCTGCGTTCCCTGCTGTCTCAGGAGCTGATCAGCACATGCAACGTTTGCGGCACCTGGCGCTGAACCAGTTGTTGCTGGAACGTGGTGGAGGTGCCGGGTTGCTTGGAGGCTGCCGCCACCCACTGCACCCACACCCTCCGTTCTCTGGAACTGCTGAAACTGCTCCAAGGTGGGTCTGCCTTTCTTCAGGGCTGGGGAGGGCTCTCTTCTCGTCAACACTCTTGGTCTCTGTCTGTCTGTCTGTGTCTCCTCCCCTGTCTGTCTCTCTCTGTCTCTCACTGTCTGTTTGCCTGCCAAATCATCGCCTCTCTCCGTCTCATGCATCTCTCTCTCAATCTCTCTCTCTCTCTCGTCCGTCTCCAATCTCATCTCTCTCAAAGATCTCATTCCGATCTGCTGATCTCTGTCTCTGCGATGTCGCGCTCATCACTCATCTCGCATCTCTCTCTCCTCCTCTCTCTCTCCCGTCTCTGTGTGTGTGTGTGTGTGTTGTGTGTGTGAAAAATTTGCTTCACTGTCGCTATTTCTGCTTGTACTGTTTCTCCGTACTCTCTCCTCCTCTCTCCAATCTCTCAACGTCGTCGAAGATCTCTCGATCTCTCATTTTCTCTGTTTACTACGGTACTGTCTGTTCGGAGCTTTTAATTCTGTTTCAGATCTCTGTGTTTGATTTGGGTGTTTTTGCACGTGGGTGGGTAGTTGTTGCCCTCACTGTCTGAGAGAGAGAGAGAGAGAGAAAGAGAGAGAGGAGAGAGAGAGAAAATTAAAACAGAATGAGCACGGTGAACGGACCAAAGAACCACCATCCCGATGTTTTCTAACTCACTCTTCTGTCACCCAAACCACCCATCTGCCCCATGCCACGGTGTTCAACGCGGGATCCATTCAACATACGGATACTGGTGAGAGTACGAAGGAATTTGGGAGCCCCCAGCACCTCTCGAGGAGGTGGGTCTCCGGGTCCTGGGCGGCAGCGTCAGCTCCTGCAGCTCCACTCTTAACCAGGACGGCCTACACCTGGGCTACCTAGCGAGCCGACGTCGGGCAGGCGCCAAGCACCTGGAAAGCTCTGTCAAGGACAAAAATGGCGCCCAACCGCGGGTTCTTCCTGGAGATGCCAGTGGCTGACCAAGTGAAGGCGCCCTGGGCAGCTGGAGCGCATCCCCACGGCCCCGTTCGCGGGGGATTGAATTGTCCTAGACCCCCTACCCCAGGCCTGACCCGGAGCCTTGTCCACCTGGCTGTGGAGTAAGCTATGAGGCAGAATACCTGGAGTACTCGTCCAGGAGACGCCGCCCCCCGCTCCCACTGCTCGCGCAGTAAAGTGTCCACGCCCAGAATACCATCGAGAGCTTATCTTGCTCTGGTGCGGCGTGAAATCCCAGGCTGCACACGCTGGTGATGCCGTGTAGAGGATCTCGCGTGTCCACGTTACGGCTAAGGGGTTGGCTAAGTCGGGAAGTACTGTCGCGGTGGGGACGCCTGAGGGGATGTTCCTGCGTTGAACCAGAACGCCCTGACTGAAGAAGTTCAAGAGTTGCCCGCGAGCGAAAGCACTGAAGTCGCACGGAAGTTAACCGCACTGCTGAGAGGCACTGCGAATAAAATAAAACTACTGGCGTACCTATTAGCGAATCGCAAGGAACAAGAAAATGCAACCATAAAAAACACTTCTGCAGCGTTGTAAGAACCCCGGTGGATCGAGTCTTTCATGCATCCTCTTGATCCCTCACTGTGAAGGACTCATGGAGGTCTTTTATAGGCCACATCGAAGAAGAGATCTTGGGTCATGACACGGTAGTCAACCTGAGCAAAAGAGATTTAACAGCAAAAGACGCAGCACAGCTGTAACTCTGGTCACTTTGTGAAATGGAAACAAGAATTGCGCAAGAAATTAACACAGTGCTTGTTATAGTCTTTTCTTATGCTGTGATGTCTTAAAGCGCCAAAAAATTCTGTTAAGGAAGCCAAGATAGGGATATCTGCAAAAACGAGCGTAGTAATGATGCTGAGACACAAAAAAATCAACAAAAAACAGTCTTACCGCGCACGGGCCAGAACGGAGGAGGAGGACAGGGGAAAAGTCTAATTTAAAGGGCCGCGGCAAAATGATTTCACTCACTGACATCAAGAAACGCAGTGGTGCTCCAGGGAACTTATCACAAGGAAATTCATCCATTATGAAAAAAGACAAGGAGTATGTTTTAAGCTCGCTCCTTAAATGATCTAATCTCCGTCTCTCCTAGTCTATCAGGTTGCTGACCACGATGTGATCTATTGTAAAAAGTGTATTATAAATATTCTTTGAGTAATAGGTAGGGTTGTGCCGAGTTCGCTATAGAAACCAGGAGACACGAATGTTATGACCAACCATTTTGAATCTCTGTGTTTGATCTATTTCAGCGCGCGTTTTTACTTTTTTGTTGGGACCGCAGGTAAAATTAGTAGTGAGGTGAAGATGAAAAAGGACAAGAAATGAAGAAGAAAAGCAATTGAATTTGGGGTAGTTTCATAGTGACCGTGAAAAAAATAAAAAGAGTGTCACCAATCTGCATCCAGTATTTGTTAGAAATAAGAAGCAGTACGCGGGGGGAGAAATTGCAATGCGTCACCATGAATTCATTTCTGGGCATTCATAAAGTACGTAGAAATGTTGTTTGGCGTCGCAAAGACATTTACAATGTCTTTTTTACTCTTGTTAGCCAAGAACTTAGTCCTATGATAAATCTACTCTGCAGAGAACTACATCCTTTTGGTGTCAAAACTGTAATCACTTGCGGTATGATTTCCTTCAGTTCTGCGAGTCCTTTGATGTTGCTGGATGAGAATTAAAAACGTCCCAGACCTTACAGCGTCTGACATTCCTGGTTCCCAGTTACTATTCAGAATCCTTTTACGTTGTTTTGATTTCTAATCCCTCAAAGATCAACACACCATACGAATGACTCACTGTGCTGGCATTTCTCAACAATTCTCAGTGACGACGCAATTATAATAACACGTGTCTTATCTCTTTTAGCGTAAAGACAGTCTGCGAGCAGTACGGGCACCCGGATAGCATATGTGCTGGAAATTTCGCTGTCTGTTCCTTTTAGTTGAGGGTGAGTCGATCGAAGATATCTAGTCGACGCGCATGGGAGCAACGGCCAAGGGTAATTAATCAGATTCGTGTCTCGTACTGTGGCCAACAGCTTGTACAGCTGGCTCAGCTGGCCCGCGAGATTCTCGGCAGGATGAGTTTTCCATTACTTCACCATCTTGCTCGGTTCCAAGGGTGGATGAATCGATATTGTTCGACGCCCACCACATCTTACGCCAGGTTCGCCAGTGTAATGGTGGAATCGTTCATGGTGTGTTAGGGCTTTGCGGCCCCTGGTCACTGGGGGACAGTTGAGGTGTGGAGAGGAGGGTTCAAGTGAAATTAAACACACTAATTAACCTATAGATCAATGCCCCATGTACGACACTAAATAATCACACTGACCATAGGTTTTGTATGAAACGGAAACGCCATGTCACGGGTCATGTAGAGTCATGTATGGTGTGGGGTGGTGTATGGATGTGGTCTAATAGGGAACAGCAAGTACAAAGCAGGAAGGAGGATAACAGGCAGCGTCGAGGTGTGTACTGAACCAGGATAGTAACATACTCTCTTTAGGGCGAGTAAGAGCAGAAACGAATAAGTAATAAAACAAATGGCCACACCAAAGGGTTCACAAACTAATCGTCATGACACATTAGCTAGTAAGGTCCAGCTATGTTCGCTTTGACAGCCGAGAACGCTGACATGGGCGCAGCGGTTGTAGATGGTATCCAATGCACGGTCGGGGAGAAAAGGCGAACGGGGAAAGGGACGGGCAGGGTGCTTTAAGGTCACGCGTGAGGCAGAGATATGTTCCTCTACACAGCAGACTCGTTGAGGTTGATAAGCAAGCGTGGATCATGAAGGCAGGGTTACACCACGAGGATGGGGAGAAGGAATCGAGGAGTATATTAAGTCTATATGTGTGAATCTAGCTTACCTCAGGTGTCCTGGAAGGTGGAGATGAATAAAGCCATAGTTTCAAACTATCATCCACTTGGAATTCCCAGTCTCAGAGTAATGCAATGTCGAAGTTATCCTGGGGCTCATTTGGGGTGCGGCGAGAAACCACGTTCACGGAATCAGGTAGTAACACTCATCAGATTCGTGAAAGTATTAAGATGTTATTTAGTTCCGCATGGGAACCGGAATCCTGAGTATAACACGCACAGGTTAATCGTAACTTGTACCAGGGGGTCCACCACTGTGAGATCCTGCAGAAAATAGAGGTGACTGCGGAGAACTCGCGCATGTGTGCAAATGCAATACCATAGTTACCCAATGCTTAATTAGAGTAGGTAACAATCGACGGCTCCTGCTGTCGATGATTGAATGAAAACTTTAAATGTTCTGAAGGTGCTTTTAGCATCCCCACACGGGTAAAGGGGACACCACTCCGGCATCCCCAGTGAGGTAACACCATTACTTATGATACCCACGTATTTGTGATCCTGGCATCGCAAGGTTTAGGGGCACTGGGGGTCGGAGTTTCCCTTTGTAAAAAATGATGGGAGAAGGGAGGGAACGAAATCCACATAACGATTTAAAGTGTAAACTACATGTTGGTTCTGGGTGCTTCAATATATTGTGAAAGTAGCGTTGGGATTAATTCGACGTTTGTCCCTCAAAAAAGGCGTGAGCAGGGTAGAACAGGCGAACGTTACGTACTCCAGTGGGGGATGACACTCACTGATCGCGCAAAGCTAAGTATAGTCGTATAAGAAAAATATGGTGGAAAATGTCAAGGACCACAAAGTGGACGGGGAACCCCGAAACAGAGAATACATAGAAAAACACACAAGGCTAATAAACACAACGACAAAGCTGTGTGGCGATGTGTGGGTGGGGATAATATGAAATTTGGGAAGTATGGTATGGACGCAGCGCGCTCGGCGCTGGCGTGCAGCGAGGCTGCGGAGGTAAAGCTTGGTCGTGCGTAGCGATGCGCGTAGGTGTTGTGTGGTGGGGTGGTTGTGTTGTGGTGAGTTATGGGAATAGTGGATGATAAGTGTGGGTGTTGGGTTGATGTATTTTGCACTCTGTCTAGATAATATTATTTCTTACTTTTAGTTGTCCCTGGAAAATGTAGGTAATACTATTGAATCGCACGTGTCGCGGGGTGTAGTGGTTATAATGCACATGTCAGAGCGTTGTAATTTCCATGAAAGCGTTCAAATAGTGACCGACGTTGTGACAATGAGATCAAGGTGTGTACAATGTATTGGTCGAGAAGTGCGACAGTCTAGATAGAAAGAGTTAAAAATAAAAAGACAGAATTTGTCAATGCGGGAAGACAGAAACTAAGTGAAAAAAAAAAAAAAAAAACACAAAACGAACAAGTCACACCACGCGAAAGAACGGAAAAAGTCCAACACCCACCCGCAGTCGCACACCGCCACGACCCAGGGGGGGCAACACAACAGGAGTCGCGCAGCGCAGTGCGCGTACACTAAACGCGTGCGAAGGGCGTACAGCACAAATGATAACGACAAACGTTTGTATTGAAAGTTACAGAAATCACA
Source organism: Conus betulinus (assembly GCA_016801955.1). Classification (NCBI taxonomy): domain Eukaryota; kingdom Metazoa; phylum Mollusca; class Gastropoda; order Neogastropoda; family Conidae; genus Conus; species Conus betulinus. Next base: position 7,932 of record JADBJO010025207.1, read on the forward strand.
CTATAGTAGAGTGGACATTGTAATATCACCAAATTATAGAAGCTATAAGTGTTATTAAATCTGCACATATTACATAGTTCACATTGAATACATAGGTATGAATCAGAACCCATCAACGCACCACACCACCCACACACACACCCACGACTACCCCAACACACACTGTGCGCCAGGCGAGGGCTGACATCACATCAACGGAACATAAAACAAAGCCAGTTAATCATAAACCACCGTAGCGGCTTGCGCATTCCTGTAGATGCAAAGTTTCGCAAAATAGCACAGCTATTTAAACTCCGTCTTATTGGTACTATTCTTTGCAGGCGTGCTACCTATTCTATAGGTGGTTCTGAATGGCTATGTCTCTCGCCCCGTTTGGTACTAGAGAAACATAAGAAAGCGATTGTTAAACACTGTGGGGGTATCAATGTGCTAGAGTTGTGTTGCTCGTTTTGTCCACTACCACACGTACAAACTAAATTCTGTAAAGTTAGTTGTCCCGTCAGGGGGTTGTTGTGAGACAATAGGAAATGGGGAAAACTCACAGCTCTGGCACGGAGTCAGAACCCTGTCGTTCAGCGTGTTAGTGGCTGTACATTGGGAAACCGTAGGGTAGTATGTGCACGGGAAGGGGTGTCGCCTTTAACATTTCCAAAATCATAGTGTTTTCAGGGAAGCGTAGATTGTCATGAGAATGAGGTCTTGTCCTAAGACATGACCTTTGAGTTCTTCGATCGTGGGGGTCGAGTAACGACAATGATTTTGTTAAAATCATATTGCTCCTAATAGCATGTTGTCCTTTTATTTCTTCGTTTGTTTGTCGAGGAGCTGCTTGGTTTTCCTATAATGATGGTGTCCTCATAGCGTGTGGTCAAGCAATTCAGTCCAGTCAAGACAAGTCAAGGGTAAACGTTATTATCTCAATTCATCTACCACCTTAAGTTGGTGGTCCCCCACAGGCAAAGCGAATAAACGATAAGTTAGAGCCCCATGGACCGACGCTTTATTCTCCTAGTACATACCTATCATATAGAGTCATTTAAGATTTCTTAAACATGCTTCTACGTGATTACAAGAAATCGATGTAAACAAGGGGGATAAAAACTTTGTGTTCAACATCTAGACGTTCTGCATTACCCGTGATCGATATCTCGTCCTTGAAACGGTGAGAAGGTGCATCCTGATATATGCAGGAGCGTGGGTTGGGTGCACAAACAGGGAAGGGGGGGGCGGGGGGGGCGTATCTCTGCGCTTTACACTACACTGGCACTTAGCGGCACACGGGCAGAAGAGACTTTAACTTGATCATCTCACCAAGGCGACTTTTTCCTCCCACGGGATTTCACACACACTGTTTCTTCAGCGCACATGTTGCTGCTCTTAGGGTCACAGTCAACCACCAACCAACACTCTAAACTAAGAAAGTGTATCCAAACAGATTCCGACCCAGCATGTGCACATAAAAGTCGAAGTGTAGTCCATATCACACACAGAAATGATCAGCAGCTTGCAAAGCAAATAAGACATGATTTGACACCGTTTTGTGGTGGAAGTAGCGTGGGGCACCGGGGGATGTTAAGATGTGGGGTCAGGGGCGGTAGTGGATGGTCTACATAAAGGGTGGTACCTAAATGTGTGTCTGATGGTACAGACACGGATATCTAACTTGCAGCACCTTGTGATAATAAAAAAAATGGTGGTCAGAAAAGCATTTTCATGGTAGTTCGTTCTCAAGGATGCGGGGACTAACAACTTTCTATCAAAATGTGAAAATATTGTGTTAGCGGTTCTATTCACGATAGTTATGATGGCAGCACAGTCAGACTGAATCATGTTGCAACCATCCTGTGGGAAACTTAAACCAGAAATCAAGAGGTGGGAACGATCGGTCCAGAATATATAAACTAAAAGAATCAACTGAGATATGTATGGTATACAGGAGGTTGACCTCGACAATAAAAAAGGGAAGAGGGGATCACGGGTCTGAAACAAATAAACCAAGTTGTTGTACAGAGTAAACAAGCCACTGTTATAAAACGGAAATTAACCAACACTGGGGACTCCAGTATATACATTAACTCTTAGAAGACGTGGACACGAACCACTTATGATATCTAGGAAATACTGTAGTGCCTACAATAGGTAGGGGTAGCACAAAATCACAGTTAATCCAACAAGAGATAAGAGGACTTGTTACGCACACTTTGACTTTTGACAATAGGAGTTTTTCTTTGCTGCCATCAGGATGAGGGTGGTGTGTCTTGTGTTGGAGTCTATGATTGGTCGAATATCATTAAAGAGAACTGGCGGGAACAAAGGATTCACAGGGTGTATATTCGATGGTGTGTTCAAACAACAAGCAGATGGGAAAGTGGTTAGTGGTGGAGCGAGGATCAAATCTGTGATCTAGGTGAATCTGTTGTTTTCGGTGGCGGAACTGTGAAAACGGTGGTCGTGGGTACTGTGTCGTTGCTTTGTAAATCACTACTAATGAGGACATGTTCGGTTATCACTCAGCTCGTAGTCAATTCAGACATATGCTAGAGAATGCACCAAAGGGTGTGGTTCGAAAAAAAATCAAAAACAATTTACACGCATTTGGGTATTGCCGTGGGTTTTTGAAGACAGGTACTCATGGCATGTTTCCATAAAACGCAGGAATTATGAACATTCTACAGAGTGACACGGAAAAAACAAACGACTGTAAACATATGGTAGAAGTGAGACCCACACACACTCAACTCAACAATGTTCCACAGATATTACTATCATGGGCCACATGGCCTTTCTCACCATTTATACGTTTTTGAAAAATACAAATTTTTTTTAGCTCTGAACATCTTTTTCCGTCAATCACATACAGGAATCAACTTCCAATCAACACTCCGATTTGAGAACAGTTTTTGCTGTGTGAGTATGCTTGCAGTACACGTTGCCTTTAAGAATCTTTAATTTTTAAAATCTGTACATCAATCCATACAAGCTATACCAGTAAAGATCGTTCAGCGTTTTCTGCAAGAAATGCGTTGATGCGTTCTTTTGTTTTTTGTGTTGACATATTTTGGTTTTCTTTGTTGTTATATCAGTTACCTGTAACCTGATTTTAAAACCTTCTAGTCTTCCGTTCCATTGCATACTACGCAGCGTTTCCATTCTGGTACAGTGTTTTGTTCACTTTCCTGCTTGGTAATTTAGTCTCTCTGTGATTGCTTCAATCATCCGTTTGCTTTCAGTCTGCTTTGTAGTTCGAAACCTACAGATCGCTTTTTATTTTGCCTGATGGAAAAGTCGCTTTATTTGCTCATATTAATAAGTTATTATCAGCGGATTTTGTAACCCAAGGTATTGTTGTATGGGAAATATTTTGATAGTAGTTTACTGTAGGTACAATCATTGTGGCTCAACAGAAGAGAAAATTGTAGGCTGGAAATAACACTGTCGGTTGGCTATCTGTTCAAGTGTCATTAAAACTAGAATATTCATAAAATTACAAAAATTCCATGACTAAATCTGTAGCATTCACATTAAACAAGCCTGTAAGGAAATACAATCACTGGGCTCTGTGTCCAAACAATCCTTGCACTTAGCTTTTTAGTGATGCGGTTGTTGTGAATTTATCACTTCTTGTGTCTGTTTAGCTGGCATATGAGTATGAAGGGCTAGTTGGTGTATGTCGAGGAATTGACCATACAGGGGGGCATTTCGCTCAACAGCTCCGAACACACTGTATGCAGATTGATGTCTATTACAGTAGCAAATAGAAATCAAGTAGTTTATATTCACATTATCTTGTAAAAACATGAACCAAATACTGTTGGTAAATAAAGGCTTAGGTACTGTATGAGATTGGGATATTTTCGATGTTCACCACTCTTAGCATTCAGCAAATGCAGTCGTCTGGTGACATGGCCTGCAGAGCGGGAACAGAGTTCCGTGATTTCGTGCAGCTGCACGTACAGTAGTTGTACATTGATGGTGGGCACGTAAACAACAGTCGATGAAGAGCAGCTGCGCGTCCGAACTCACGTGAATCAGTAGGTTTCGGTTGCACGTGACACTGTATTAACAAGTATGGTCCCGTCCGTAAACGCGTACACACTTGACGACGCACTTTTAACGTATCTCGGTCAGCGTGTGTACAGTGTTCGGTCTGACACCACTTGCGACGCGGTCACGTAACAGACTCACCGCCTGGGCCCATCCCTTGGATTTCCTGGTCACGCCGGCTTGTCGCTCTGTCCATTCTCAGTGGCACACCAAATCCGTTTCCAAAGCTAAATGTGTGTCGTCTGCTATTAAGAGAATTCTTCTCTCTTAGCACCAGTTTCAGAACATCAAAACACCAGCACAATTCGCATTTCTAATTTCGGTTTAAATGACGTACGCTTGGCTTGCAGTTCATCAAATTATTGTTTTGTGAAAGCTGGTCTGATCGATCGGAGTTGGCTAAACGATTACTAACAGATCGTGGATTGAGGGAGGGGGGTGTAAGTACCAATGTACCGTTCTTCTTCAGTCTGTTTCTCACCACCCCCCTCTCTGTCCTCCCTCCCGTGGGAGGGAAACGCTCAGCATCCCTCCAGCTCGTCTCTGACCTAGAAGGTCTGATAAAGAGGGGCAAAAGGTTAGGAAAGAACAAATATTGAGGGGTGGATATGGCTGTCTTTCTGGTTGTCTTTACTTGATTGTTTCTTGAAACTTGCTGATAAAATGTCTGGTGGAAATAAATGAAATGGATGAGCGCTGGTGTCTGCTAAGTGTCTGAATTTTAAAAGTGTTTCACGGGTATAAAACATACCTGCATTGTTTACATGTCCGCCATGTTGGAAATGCGAAACTGCACTGTCACACAAATTCAACAGAAAGATATCACAGTCATTAAAGCACCAAACTTGCTGGGTTACACTTTTCATCTTGAACACTTTATAAATCATCGTGCACAGTTCCAAATCCAAACACAAAGCACACAGCCCTAAAAGATAACAAATTCGCACACATCGACCACAGCGTCGCTACTCGTGCAGCGCCACCTATACAGCCTTTATTTCTTTCTTTGTTGTCGAGGAAACGCTTGATTTCTGAAATGGTTGTCTTAATACAGTGTCCTTTATTTCTGTTCCTTCTTTGTTGTCGAGGAGACGCTTGATTCGCTTGTCTTTCTGTCCTTGGTTCTTTCTTAATACAGTTGATTTCCTTTATACAGTTCTTTATTTTCTTTGTTGTCGAGGGAACGCTTGATTTCTTAAATGGTGTCTTCATACTCTTCAATATCTAGTTGTGATGATACATGTGACGTTCGGTGCAGCGCATGTTAAATCCGCAGTGATTAAGAATGTCGGTGTAAAAGCAGAGGTGTTATAGTGTTAATTGGGATGGCGATTAGGGTTAATGTCAAAGTAGAAACGATGGTGAATGTGGTAAAGTGATGATGATGATGTGATAGTGATGATGTGAGTGATGATGATGATGATGATGATGATGATGATATGATGATGATGATGATGATGGATGATGGCGATGATGTTTATTTTTCAGATTGCGGTCGCTCCTACAGATTGTTTGTAATGTTAGAACAAAAGGTAATACCTAGCGATATTTTAAAGCCCTTTTATATATAGGTATGACGGAATGACCAAGTGCCCCCTTCCGTGCCCTCGCAGCCCCCTCTTTAAACACTGTCTTTGTAACATACAAGATTTGATCTGTACAAAGAAGCAATAGACCATGACTGTCAGAGAGGAGGTTGTGGACTGATTGATGATGGAGGTATTGACACACAAGTTCAGTTTCTTTTTTTTTTTGTTTGAAATGCAACATTTCTGAGATGAATTTTTTGTTAACAGGTACATGACTGTGAAACTTCAAAATGAAAACTAATTTTGTTGATGGCCTACGTCCGAATATCGGCACTCTAAAGCCGCCTCCACCCTCACGCGCACACACACGCACGCACGCACGCACATCGCCCCTCAACACACACAGGCCTACTAGGAGATTTTATATAGCTCTAAAAACAGGATATTATGTGTCGCTCTAGAAAAGTACATTGTATTTAGTTGTGAAAACAGGACATTTTCATAACTCTGAAAACAGGACACTGTCTGTAACTCTGAAAACAGGACATGGTGTATAACTCTGAAAATAGGACACTGTGTATAATTCTGAAAACGGGGTATTGTGTATAACTCTGAAAACACACATTATGCATATATCTGAAAACAGGACATTGTGCCTATCTCTGAAAACAGGACATTGTGTATCACTCTGAAAACAGAACATTGTGTATAACTCTGAAAAGGAAGACATTTTGTATAGCTCAGAACACAGGACATTTCGCACAGCTCTGTAAAGAAGACACTGTGTAAAATTCTGAAAACAGGACATGTACTATAGCTATACATTATGATCAAAGGAGATGCTTTTCCAGTTTGAATATACCCAACGATACTTTGTTACTAAACTATCTCGTCGTCAGCCTTTCCGCAGTTCAGAGTTTTGTAGAGCCGATAGATTTGACACTCATTGTGTTTACTTCTGGGATGAGTGAAGTCATTCCTCCGCTAACAGGATTATTTTTTTGTTGTTGTCACTTAAAAGTCTGCTTGGGAAAAAAAACCGCGTCATCGGCACACAGACCGATTTACGGTACTATTTTGGAGTATATACGGAATCTTCTTCTTCTTTTCTTCTTCTCTTCTTCTTCTTCTTTCTTCTTCTTCTTCGTCGTCGTCGTCGTCGTCGTCGTCGTCGCCATCGTCGTCGTATCGTATCCTTTTAAAAATGATTGTGTTATTACAGTGCAATATCCATATACACACGCACCGCAATTGTGATGATTATTTTGCCTTAATTACACAACAGGCCACACTTGCGTAGTAGTTGTGATGATACTGATGACCATGTTGTGTATGTATGTGATCGCCGTTGTTGAAAACACGAATGTAAATGCATGTTTTATTAACACTAATTATGTTGGCGACGATGGCGTGATGATCTACAAGTAGATGATGGTGTGATGGTGGTAGTGATGTGGTGGTAGTGATGATAATGATAATGATGATGATGATGATTATGAAGATGATAGTGATGATTTCGATGATGATGTTGCAATGATACAAAATGTAAAGTGATCAACGTTGGAACTAGAAAACGAAGATGTGATTTTTTTTTTTCAAGTTCTATTATTGTTTGCTCCTATTTTGTCGTTTTTGAGAATGCGAAAATTCGAAGAGGTATAGATGATTCAACACCAATATAACAGATGCTACAGAATAAATGATGACCTTCCTCCCCTCTCTATGTCTCCATTCCTCCCAACCCCCTTCTTTACGCTATGATTTATTCGAGAGAAAAAAAAAATCGTTAGTAAATAGTAGTGATTTATTAATTTTGAAAAGGTTGTGAACTGATGGTCGAGGTTTTGTTGCGCAAGATTTTATCCTCGTTTGTTTGGAACACAGTTATTGCTGGGATAAACCATAATATACACAAGACTGTGATAACCGACGGAAAGAAGTGAACAATTTTATAGCTGGTCCGTATCTGAGTGATTGAAGCTAAAATTCCCCATCCCTCATTCCCCTTCCCTCCCATCACCAACACCCCCCCCCACACCCCCGCCCCATCCACAACCACCCCCGAACCCTCCATCCAACCCCCAGCCCCAGCCCCTTCAGTCCTCCCCCACACACAAGAAATGCGTTACTGGTACATGGAAGCGTGTATTGTTTTAACGACAGTTGCGTCTTGCGAGTAACGACAGTGCACAATCGCTTGAAATGGTTCTGTAGCTTATATGCAATTATGATGTTTGTATCTGTGTTTTTTGATATTCTTTTTTTGTTTATCACGCTGCTTTGGATGAGCTTTGAGGTATTTTTGATACAAGCGGAACAGTGACGCCATCATGTTGATTTTGTGGCTGGATGACAAACTTTGGAATATAGCCTGACGAGTATGTTTCACCGTCTTCTGATTTCATGCCCCTTTTTCATGTGTTATTTTGTCTTGTCTGAAATAAACACGTTTATCTAATCGCACAGTTTTTGTTCGATTTATTGGCGTGAAAATGGAAGTGAACATTAGTTGTGTTTGTCAAACTTTTGGGAGCGATCATTTTAACGCTAGGGATGTCAGGGAGAGCTTTCAGCTGAAATTGTATCCACACTGTTCTTACATTCTGTGCTAGCTATTTCCCCTTTTCCCCCACCGTCTTAGACTTTGTTTGTTTGTTTGTTTTACTTTTGTTCGTTGTCACCCATTGTTGTTTTTTTCCGCCAATATGACTCATTCAACTGTGTTCTGGAAAATATTCACAGTTTTTCTTTTGATCCAAATTATAACTAAACGCTCGAGCAGATGCCCACGACTGTTGTAGCACAAATAGCTCTCCCATATTCTTGAAGTTCTGTTATTACTTTTCGTTTTTCTGTCAAGTCTTTGACTTCCTGCTTTTTTTTTCTATTTCTGTCCTTCTTTCCTGCTGTTAACTTCAATTGCTTCTGCTGACTATTGTCCTGTGTTTGTTCTGGAAACGCTTATATACAGTTTTTTTTTTTTTCTAAACTCAGTTTCTGATATACCTGCTTTTTTGTTGTAATGGAGTGACTGGGGTACTGACCAACCAACACACCATCTGGAGTGAACACTAGCTGTCCGTTCTGCTTCCTCTGTGTTTCCCCATGTATCGCTTCACGTTTTGTTAGTGGTATTTCAGTGATCTTTTTTTAATTTAGGAATGAGAAATCAAGACGGATGCTTGACGCGTTTTATATCACACACACACACACACACACACACACACACACACACACACACACACACACACAAACAAAACACTAACGCAGACACACAAACAAAACACAAACACACACGCGCGCGCGCGCGTGTGCACTCACACAAACACACATACACACACACACACACGCCTATATATAGATAACACTAACACACATAAGCACACACACACACACACACACACACACCACACACACACACACACACACACAGAGAGAGAGAATCTCTTCGAATCGATACAAATTGTTCTTCCGTATTTCAGCGTGAAGAAGCCGAAATAAATGAAGAGAAACAGCTTCTTCAAGATCAGTGTTTTGCAACGGATATGAGGTCATTTCTGGTGTCAAACAATGACTCTCTTTTCAATATTATCTCAATATCTGAGAATTCGAATTTTACTGCTGTTTTTTTTTTTCTGTCATGTCTTTTCTTTCTAATCCTCTTAAACAGAACATTGTGTGGGGGGAGACAGGGGTAAAAGTAGTGGAAGGGGGGTCTGTTAAAATTCCAGTCTGAAGCAAACAGCACGCGAAATTAAATGTTGAAGTCATCCATTTGGGTGTTACTTCTGCATTCTGTGGTATTGTTGTAACATGATTATTGAAATCAGGTATTCTGGCGACGGAAGAAACAAACACATGCGCGCGTGTGTGGACATATGCAAGCAGACAGTGTCAAGCGCACAGACGCGCGCGTAAACAAGACTAATCGAAGAACTAACGTCGCATAACGCATCAATCATTATTATTTAACAACAGCGTTTCATGCTTTACTCACATCAATTATTATTATTGACAACAGCTGTTCATGCTTTACTCACATAACTGATCTTGGAAAACGTGCATCTAAAAAAAAAAATTCACTAACTTTAAAAAGATAAAGCATTTTCTTAATTTTTAGACTATGAAATTATTCTTTCATTCATATACTCCATCTCTCATCAGCCATGCGTCCGCTTCACGGTATACTTACTGTAAATAAATTTGAAACAAATGCGTCGCCCATATGGACGAACCATAAAGACACCACGTACGGATTCTATTACTTTCACAGGAAATTATTTGTAGAAAAAAAAAAACAGATACTGTTCTTTTAAAAGATTGACACTTACGTAATACATACTTATACTCATACAGTGCAGTGAACGGTATGGCTAAAACAACAAAAACAACAACAACAACAACAACAAACCAATCTCTTTTTTTTTTCATCAATGAAAACAGACACGCACACTACTATCTTTGTTTTCGCACACCTTGCAAGGATATCTACATATTATGCTAACCTGTTCTGGGGGAATTTACATGGTAGATCTTCTTGGAAACAACGTCCCTCAAAACTAATATTTCGGCAAGCACAAAACGTTAGCGAGTAATCTGATGTAAGATTAGAGGCCCTGTACAGGTTAAAACTCACTGTGTGTCCGACATTAACATTTAACAGATTTATGCGAGAGGCCTTGCTAAGGATGACAGAGTATCGTGTTGGTGGGTGGAACTCATGACGTCATGTACTAAAAGTCTGCTCAGGTTGAAAAACCAGTTTCCTTCTCAGATGAGATGAGTTCAGTACTAATAGCAGATGGAGAAAAAATATCTTGCGCGTATTTTAGCAAGTGTGGTCAAAATGGACTGCGCCAAATTCGCAACCTGTCACACCTTTTCTTTTGCATGAACTGAACCTTGGTAAAGCCTGTTTTCATACCGATGAACATGTTCGAAACTGTCCCAGTGATGCAAGACGAAATAAGGTCTGACACGAAGTAAAGTCTCAAAATAACTTGAAGAAAAGGGTGTCCCTTCCCCCCCCCCCACCCCCCCCCCCCCCCCCCCCCCCCCCCCCGGATCCTTTAGCGTGCATTGGATAAGCAATATGGATCGAAGTACCAAAGTGCAGAATGAGTTACACACTAGATATAATAAGCCAAGTGACAAATCCATCCACACACACACACACACACACACACACACATGCTGACTCTTGCAGTCAATCTAAATTGTTACGTACGTGATATCAATATCAGTGCTGAAGAGCCAAACTAACCTATACAGAAAAAAAAAAACGTTTTTCGTGATTAGTGTTTTGCCAGTTTAACTGGACATGAGATAAATTCTGTTGTCAAACAATACTTTTCAGATGAACTGTTGTCAAACAATACTTTTCAAATCAACACAATGTATGAGTTCCAATGTCACGCTTTCTTTGTACTCTTATGTTCTCTTTCAATTAACTTTCACTGAAATTCCAGGAAACATAAACTGTAGGGGAGAGAGGGGGAGGATGAGAAGAGAGAGGGGAGGGGGGGGGGATGTGTTAGAATTCTAATATTGGGAGTAACAACAGGCGAAATTGAATGATAATGTCATGAATACTGGAGTTAATGTGCTCCCGTGAGTATTGCAGTGATGTTATCAAAATCAGATGGGGCGAGGAAGCAAGCAAACATGCACTCGCATGTGGACCAAACAGAAGTGGACGCTAATGAACACACACACACACACACACACACACACACACACACACACACATGCAAGGGCGCGCAGACGTACACACAAACATTCACTCAGACACACCAACAGACATAGTGAAAGACGTAGAGCGATGAGGAGCGAGAGAGAGAGAGAGAGAGAGAGAGAGAGAGAGAGAGAGAGAGAGAGAGAGTGAGAGAGAGAGAGAGAGAGAGCGAGGGCAAGCAAGCGAGCAAGCGAGAGGGAGGCAGAAAGTGACAGTGAAAGAGAGACAGACAGACAAACAGACAGATCGAGACAGACAGACAGATCCCAGTTTACGTTGACGAGATTGATCGTTTGCGGCGAATGTAGGAGCTATGTTAGTGAGCTGAGTTAAGAAACACGGACTTTTATACGATATATATATATATATATATATATATAGAGAGAGAGAGAGAGAGAGAGAGAGAGAGAGAGAGAGAGAGAGAGAGGGGAGATCTTAAAGTGAAGTGGGGAAAGGGGAGGGGAGGAGGAGCAGAATGGGTGAAACGCACGCCCATTTGATATCACCAGTCATAAAGGCATTGTTTTTTGTCTGCTTTGTGCTCTGTCTCTTGCTACACTGTATCACTTCTCTTTTTTCTAACATTCTCCCTTAAACCTAGCCTTTTTTTTTATGGTGTTGTCTGCTCTACATCACACCATCTTGAGCTTCAGAACGGGGGCGTTACCAGTCTCTGTCTCTACAGAACCAAGATGAATATGCAGAGAGGTACCGACCTGCAGATCTTCAGTGCCATGGTAGTAGTGGTACTCGCAGCGACCCCCCCCCCCCCCCCCCCCCCCCCCCCCCCCCCCGTCCTCCTCCCGCACTCTGGCATTTTGGGCATTGAAAAAGGGAGAGAACTCTCCATGACAGGCAACAAGCTGAAACAGACAGCAGCGCCTCCAGGTGATTTTACTGAGAATCATAGAATGCCTTACAAAACCACTTTGGATTCGCATGACAGGAGCACCTACCTTCACCCGAAGGCTGGAGAGGATGGTATTCACTAGACGAACCCCGCCCAAGCAAGTCACCATCTTGAGCTTCAGAACGGGGGCGTTACCAGTCTCTGTCTCTACAGAACCAAGATGAATATGCAGAGAGGTACCGACCCCCACAGACCAGAGTTACATGTTGCAATTCATCTCACCTCCTATGCTCCGAGGCCCTATCCGGTGGAAACCTCCAGAAACAAGCTCAAGAGGTTTGCTGGCTGGGGTCGCTGCAGCGGGGAGTGGAGCTCACCCAACACACTGAATTTGCCAAACACGTAGACAAGGAGCGCTAAAATAGACTGGTCTCTGTGTCAGTACATCTGAAAGATAACTTGAAAAACCTTTGATCTTTACAAAAATTTACAGTGCCATTCAAAGGAACGAACTGACATGTAATTTAATTTAAATTATGAACTTTGGCTGCAAAGCTTTTTTTCTGCTCGCTCATCTCCTCTCTTATTGCGGCTCCACCGTACACAACCATAGGCTCTACCCTGCCTAGTGCTGCAATCCATTGGAGCAGTCTCAAGTCGCCACACCCACCAGATGACACTCTGCACTGCTGTCCAATCACTCTGGTTTTCAGCGGTGCCTGTTCAGATCCAGTACAACACGACGAAAAAAGCCACTTCGGTCCCGGGTCGCAGAAAAGAATGAGCATGCCCCCACTCTGATAGCTGCTTCAGTTCTGAATTTTGTTTAGCGGGGAAGGTCGGGATCTGCTACAGCTGTCAACTATTTGATCTTGTCAAACTAGCTCTTCCTCTGTCTTCCTCGTTCTCTGGACCTCTTAAGAACCTTGGTTATGATGGGGAGTTTGTGGCCCGAAACGTTGCCAAACCAGTATTATCATCCTTCTTTGAACTATGGACAGTAGATGTTTCTGTGGACCTGCAAGTTGTTCTTTTTTTAAACTCTGGAGCAGACAAATGCACTGATTTTGTGCTCTGCCCATGATGTTTTCAAGAGCGTCTGAAAGCACCTGGGCTTGCAGAGACGTTGAGCTGGCGGTGGATTTAGTGCCAGGAATCTTTTCTTGAGTAGACAGTGAATCCATCCATAGTTTCCCTATCTGCTCCTAGGAATTCGTCAGATTTAGAATCATTTCTCGGCTTAGCATAAAGCTCTGATCTCGAATGCTTTCGTTGTTTTTCTTTGCAAGAGTCTGCCATCAGGATCCAACACTCTCATGTACAGGGTTTTGGTTAGCTTGGGCTTGGTTTAGAATCTGATGCCGGTGCTCTTCCATACATTGTCTTTTTTGCTGTGATAACAAGAGTGAAACTGAACTTGAAACTTGAACGTCTGCTTGCTGATCTGTTGCCTTTGGTGAGGGTAGAACCGAGGTATTTCAAGAACTTTACCTCCTCTTCAAATTACTGACGATTCATAGTGATGTCAGTCTTGATGTTCTAGGCACAAAGTGCCGCCGCCTTTCACCTTTCAGAGCTTATCTCCATAGAGACACGCTCCATCCGAAAGAATGCCTCGACTGAAACTTTCTCAAATGAGTGAAGCCCTTGTTACAAGACAGCTTGTCACAGATGAACCAACACGGATCCAGAAGGTGTGACGACTGTAACCATCTCACATCTTTACCAAAAAGACTTTCCAGCAATATTGCAAATGGCGGCGCAGTTCAATGTGTTCAGGACATGCATACCCTTTCAGTGTGTTCATTCTATATATGGTAGTTATTTCCTTTTCATTTTTTCCCTTCCACATTTTCATTTTTGTTGCGTTTCTCCATGCCAAGGTATCCCAATTTCAGGGAATCCAGGCGATCAAAAATTGCTGAGACCGTGATGGCGGCGATGACCAGTTAAAAAGCCTGATGATTTGGTTGGCACGAGAACTAGCGAGATTTGCTTGACATGAAGAAATGATCTCATATCCGGTGTGGTTACCAGGAAATTGATCATGATGAGAGCCAGGAGAGAGAGTCAAGAGAGACAGAAGACAAGCCAGAAAGGAAGACAGACAGACAACAGCAACTCTTTTTTTTTTTTTTTTTTTAAACCCCCCCGGACAGGAGCGTTTTTCCATCAAGACATATCGGATGCAAATGATGTTGCAGCTAGTGAGCATCCCTTTACATCACTGCTGCGAGAGCGACACTGTCCCTGCTAAATAGGAGATGCAGGCATGTAAAGTTATATGTAATTTCCTCAACTCTCTAAAGAGCTATAAGCTATCACAACGCGGAGCGTAGACAATATGCTATAGTTGTGTTCTCTATTGAACACTGCCCAGTAGTAGATATTGCCCTGCCAATATAAAAATGGAAATGTCTGTAGTCGTGTGTCTTATAGTCAACAACTATCAGCAGCCAGACATATGTCATCATGTAAGAGAGGGAAACGTTTTGCAGTTCCTTAATCCAAAGTTTAAAGTAAATCAGCTGTTTACAATTTTGGAACGATTGTCTCTTAGGGTCCTCCCTACTCCTACGAATACTTTCAATACGCCTGTTGTTTGATGTTGTTGTTCAATTGATGCCGAGTATAAACTAAACTCTGCCGAATATACAAACGACACCAATTTAACAAGTATGGACATCAGAGGAGAAACGCAGGTGGTACTTACAAAAGCCGTAAAAACGAGACAACTGGGCAAGGAAACTAAACAAGAATAGAATAAAGAAATGTTGTAGTGTAATATTAGAGGGCAATCATTAGAGCGGCGTTAATAAGCCAAGGCGGGGCGCCCTCGTTAGTCCTGACCTACTATCTAAAATTCACAACTTGTTGAAAGTTGACCAGGTGAGGCAGCAAAAGCTGTTGACAACAACTGTTATGTGCTGTCGATGCCTACACATCTTCACTTTTTTTCCACGCTGAACTTACTACATGGCTTACGTGCTCTGGCACCATCTAGCTGGTTTCCTGAACACTGCATTCATATTCATGAAATTAGCGTATACAGATCAATGGAAGACGAGAAATAAACACGCGTTTAATAACGCTACGACAGATCTCCATTGTTGTCAGTCCTGTGCCATATCTTTGTCAGCTTCCCTCAAATACATAAAGCCGATATTTTTTTTGCTCTTTTATTTAAACGTGTGCCAACACAGACATAAGTACTGCACTACATTGCAGTGTTGTCTACATCAACTCGTATAGTTTTACTGAAACCAGAAAGTCAAACCTCTATCGCAGGACTGGTGAGATTATAGCATGCTTGAATATCCAACGACACGTGGTGAGAGAGGGTCTTACGTCATTTCCCCCTCTTTCAAATACAACCATAGCGGCAGCGGAAAAATCAGTTATTTCATGCGATGTACAAGACAAACGAGAGGCATCTTCTGGGCACACAGATGTCCTGGTGCATATCAATAAGGTCCTCAAATCTCCTTTCTCCCCCTCCCCCCCCAAAGAAAGGAAACAGTGTATTGAGATATATTTTTTTTGTTTTTTTGTTTTTTTGATTTTAGCAAAAGTTTTTATGGATATAAGAAACACTTTTCTTGTGACGAAAATTTTGAAACAACAATCTTCACATTAAGAGGCTACATGGCATTTAAAGATATGTAGGTCTAGCCAAGCCATGTGCACAGGTTGGATAAGAGTAGTCTGATTAATTTCCGTTCTATCTGGGCGAAAAACGTACATCCTATACTGTTCTGCTCTTAAACGATTTGCAAGCAATCATTTTTTTTACAAAAAAATGAATGTCATGTCAGCCCTTGTT
Source organism: Conus betulinus (assembly GCA_016801955.1). NCBI lineage: Eukaryota > Metazoa > Mollusca > Gastropoda > Neogastropoda > Conidae > Conus > Conus betulinus. The sequence continues at coordinate 23,912 of JADBJO010025207.1, forward strand.
TTAGCAGTTGAAGTCTGTGAAAATAACGATGAAAATGCCATTGTAAAAAAAAAAAATCAATTGTTTTACGCCGGAAACACACAGATTTGAGGCCCAGAGTGCTGAAGTTAGGAGGAAAAAAAAAGCATGGAGTGCGAGATTGCATGTTCGGTTTTATCGACAACAAAAAAC
>JADBJO010025208.1:0-17500 GCA_016801955.1 Conus betulinus
AAAACAAAAGTGGTTGTTACAGCACAGAACGTAGCTGAGAGGAGCAGCAGATTGTTCCGCCAGATAGACACATCTTTCCGCGTGGAATAAATTGAATTAGCGCCAGAAGTGCAGGCTGCTGCACTCAGACATCGGCCACCGTCGAACGGATTCCCCCCCCCCCCCCCCCCCGCCCCTCCCCCCGCCCTTTGAGTCAGATCATGAGTGAGATCAAATTACTAGAATACCAGGGGGAAAGAGCATATACGGAGTCAGATAGTACCTTTCCATGTTTTTTTTTTTTTTTGGTTTTGTTTTTGTTTAAACCATGTCCGGAAAACACCACCAAAAAAAAAAAAAAAAAAAAAATGTGAATTCGTTATCACTCAAACCTTTCGATACGTGAAATTATCTAACTTCATAGATCGTTATCAACTTATAGCAGCAACGTCACAATGTTCATAGTCACTGAAAAACTTGTGATAATGTTGTGGAACGGATCCGAGTTATGGGCATTTGTTCCGGATTCGCACCACAGATCAACACACTAAAAAAAACTACCGGGTTTACCATGAGGCCACACTTGATTTTTCTACCAACTATGTTACAAATCAAAATGCTAAGACAGTAGGGCACTCAAGAAAAAAATGTTCGATCACGTCAACAATATCTCTGCAATATGAACATTTGTTGTCATCTCTGACTTTCATCTTATACAGCATGATGTTAGTCGGATAAATATTATGTAAAATTTTCCACTGTAAAAGACGAAGCCTTGTCTCTTTTGTTTTGCACGTGTAGCGACATTCCATATTTGTGGTGTGATGTCAAAGTCAAATACTCTCAAAGTGAAATTATTATTATCAAATAATTATATTCTTATTCATCTTGACGTTCATGTGAAGTTCGACGTCTTAAAAGTGATATTTGGTATACTGACCGGAACATTAGAAAAACAACACTAAATAAACTTAATCACATAATATTGATTGGAAAAATGTGTGTGAGCATTTTCAAGAAAACGAATGCTTCGATGTCCATCTGTACAATATTCGAAGCACATATGTCACTACGTAACAGATTTATATTCAAATGACATCAGTCAATGAAAATTTGTCTAACCAATTGTAGGGAGATTCATTCATAGCTTCACCCCCTCCCACACTCTGCGGGCGCACAAGCACTTTACGTTAGCTCATTTACACATCCCCGCGCGCGAACGCACACATTGATGCTTTTGTTGTCTTGCTTTTTGGTCTTTCCTCGTGACTTCCTTGTAGACCCCTTTTTTTTTTCTCTACAGGGGCGTCTTTGTAGGGGAAGAGGCTACTCTTGAGACTACTTAAAATTCTCGCCCCCCCCCCCCCCCCTCATTCCGCCCCTTCCGCCCCTACCCCCTCCCCTTCCCCAATCCTCCCCATTCTTTTCTCCCTTTCTCGGTGTGTGCACTCCCTGTAGCGCGCTTGCTTTTTTTTTCTTTTTCCCTCGCCTTTCAGTACATGGACAATTGTGTGGGGATGTACGGATCATCTGCTGGGAGGAGGGGGGGGGGGGGAGATGGGTGAAGTCTAACTTCATTGGTATCGACTGCACACACACACACACTCACACACACACACACACACACACACACACATATCTACATTTGTAGCTGTCCCTATATTGTATAATGCAGAACACACTTGTGGTGTCATTAATTCTACAAGTATATGTGTTCTGCGTTGTATTGTATCATATCATACTGTATTACGCTGTGCTGTATTTGATTGCTTCGTACTGCATCGCATTAATTGTACTAATTGTATTGTATTGCATTGTTTAAAAAAAAAAACTATTTGTGATGCGAAAAAAAAAAAAGAAAAAGAAGTGAGAATGAAAGAACCAAGCAAACAAACTCATTACAACATACACTAGTGCACTGAAAACCCAGACATCATTGTACCATAGTATACATTGAATGAGAAAGAAGCATTGTCCAATGATAGAAAAATCAAAAACACTTGGAACTGGGCATGAATGAAAGTGTGGAACGCGTGCGTAAGCAGGCGTTTGTGCGTAAGCATGATAGATGGTAGGGCGTTTAGGTGTTGTAACAAAAAAAGAGGAAAACGAAAGAGACCGCAAAAAAAAAAATCAAAAAAGAGGGGAAAAAATCAGAACAAAAAGCAAAACAAAAACAAAAACAACAACAACAAAAAAGGCGGGGGAAAGTGGTGGGGAAAAATTCAAAAAAAAAAAAAAAAAAAAAAAAAAAACAACTATGTTACAAATCAGTCTCTCGGTTGTTACGTAAACTTTCTGACAGACAGGCAACACAAATAAACAAAACCATTGCGGACGAAAGCAATCTTCTTGGGGGAATTGTTTACCAGCAGAAAGTCACAGTTTGCTGCTCACAGCATAAAATTCAGCGCGTTCGTGTTCTGACAGTTCTGAACTTCACCTAAACGAGATATTGCTGTCTCTCTCATTACCCACTACTATGTATGGGGCAGAATTGTGGAGGGAAAGTTTCAAACACAACCAGAAGAAATGTATTTGAAATGAATCTTGTTATACCCAGTAAAATCATCGACCTTTTTAGAGTTAACACGGAACGTTTCAATTCACACTACAGTGAGGATATATTTCTTGGCCTTTCGATGGTCAATGAGTTTAAGGGAAACGAACGCTTAAGATTTTTTTCACATGTGTCTTACAGACAGCGTTAATGGTCATTGACTGAAACAGAACGTCGTAAACATTCTGATAACCTCACAATCCAGACTGTGCCATACATCCCCTCCTCCCCGAGCAGTTACATCCGGTCATTCTACCTACCCAGGATGGACCGAGCCATTGATTGCCTTGATCTATAGCGTGACGCCTGAGAGACATTCTAAGCCCCCCCCCCCCCCCCCCCCCCCCCCTCCCTCCCCGAGCGCGTACATCCGTTCATTACCTACCCGGATGCATTGACATGCTAGTCCCCTCTCCTGCTCCCCCCACCCCTCACATTGCTACGCCCCTCCCCCCTTCCCCCATCCCTGAGCAGTGGGTCAGTAATGAAAACCAGACCTCGATAATGTCCAGTGCCTGGCGTTCTCTGACTGTGTCAAAGACGTGCCACGCTACACACAGTTATTCAATTCACACTCAGGCAAAAGCTATATAAACTAAAGATATCAACTTCCAAAAACTCCCCTCCCTGGCATCCTCTAGGTGAGTCAAGGTGTTGCTGCTGGGCCTCTCGGCCTTCGGGCCTGGCCACAGTGATCATGGTGTTAAGGTATGTGAGTTCTGTGTTTTTGTGTATCTATTTTTTATTAGTCTAGACAGAGAAGCTCTTAGTTGAGAGTTAGATTTCCTGGGAATGTCTTTATAATTTGTAGTGAAATAAATACATGTGTAAATTCTAAGAGCCTGTTTGTTGACAGGATGTTAGATATATATTCTGCCTCGTCCTATCTTCGGTTGGCCGATCGCTTTCATAATTTTTGAAATATTTGCACTTTTAAAATTGTTTTTCATCATACCCAGTAGTGGAACATTTGTCATTGTTCCCAAGTGTGGTTACAGATCAAGTGAACACAATGTTCACTTACAAACTGTTGCGGCCGTCACTCAGATTAACACTCTGGCTGTGTGCTGTTTTTCTGTTGTTGTTGTGCAAAGATTTGAACAGAACCCCGGACCTGGAGATAACATTTTGCAGCTACTTGACTGGAGATTTGCGCAAATCATGCAGAGTTTTCATCTTCACTCATCACAACTGAACCGGCTGATTGAAGAAAAATTCCAAGGGCAAGAACAAATCTTACGCCGCTTAAACTCAGAATTGGTTCAACTGAAATCAAAAGTGGAAGAAAACTTGGAAGAAATAACAGAGTTGCGGTGAGATAGGGACAACATTGTTGATCGACTTGACCATTTGGAAGAAAAAAAAAACAGTCTCTTGAGATCGAGTCCAAAAAATGCAATATAAAATTTTTGGGCATCGATGAAACAGAAAAACGAAATGAGCTCTCCTGCGAGGATCTGGTGACAGATATTCTGAACTTTCATTCTGATGAACACGAGTGGGGTCCATCTGACATCGAACGTGCTTTCAGACTGGGAAGCCCTCATCAGAGCAACAAACCACGCCCACTCTTGGTACAGTTCCCCCACTGGAGAGACAAGATGTACATTCTCAAGAACAGAAACCTTCGTGATGCACTCAGGCGAAACAACATCAGAGTGACAACGGACATCACAACAAGACAGCAAGAACAGTTGGATTTCCATAGAGACCAGGGGAAAAACAGCCTACTTTTACAACGGAAGGCTGCATGTGAAAGACAGACAGCTAGCTTACAGAAGGTACCCGTTTTCCCACAGTCACCAGTCTTACAGTTGTCAAAACGCAGAAGATGACCAAAACTACCTGTCAAGTGACGACTGGCCACAACTGCTAAACTCTGGACATGACTGCCACAAGAAGGTACGAGATGACGGAAGACAAGAAAATCGGAGAAAAACTGTGTTGGGGATACCAGGCAGACATCGTTACCACTCCAGTTCTAATAATGAAGACTACAGACCAGGACCCGGTAACAACCAGGAATCAGAGGAAAGAAGGTTCAGACAAGACGAAGGTAGTAATTTCAAACCTTTGCCTAGACAGTAGCAACAAACTTCCAGCAAGCAACGATTTCCGGATGAAACCCCCAGGCATTCTACAATACCTGTGGCTCCAGGCCGTCTTCATACAGTGGAGCTGTACAACGACTCTCGGGCCAGGATGGGTATTCAAGAGCCTTCAACAGACCCTGGACCAGAGACCATGGAGGCCGTCGTAATTGGCAGGAACGTGACACATTTTATGGTCATGGGAGTCATGTTACTGACAAAAGCAGGGACCAAGTCATTGGGGCGCAGCAAACAAGACAAAGAAAATCTCCACAACGGAAGAGCCGACCATGAAAGTGAAGACGTGTTGGAAGTTTGTGTGCACACCAAAGACAACATTGAACTGCAGAATAATGAAGTTGTGGAGGATCCACTTATCACTTCAATAAACAGTGCCTCCGAACAGGTTTGCAAAGGTTCAGACACTAGCCAAAGTGATGCAGTTGCCGGAGATATGGCAATGAAGATGACGAACGAAGAAAATAATCTGGGCGAAACAAGGGGTAATCAAAATGAAGATGAGGATCTGGAGAATACGGGGAGCAAACTTCCGGAGACAGGCCCATCAGAATCATGTCCAACACAGGACACACAGTCCCAGTACAACCCTTCCCCACAAGTAAACTCAGATCAGCACTCAGACACCCCTTCTGCCAATTCCGGGAAAAAGTCAGCTTCCAGAACCAGTCAACAGAATGAGAAGCAGAAAAAAAATCATCTGGAAAACAGTGTTCTAAGAAAAGGACTTTCAGCGCCAGAGACAACAGCCAGAACAGCATTGTGGACAGTTTTTAAACGCGTGCAGTCCAGAGAAGGCAGTCATAGTGATCAGGAAAGAGGGCGTACAAGAACCCGAACCCAGCGCAAATCTCCCTCCAAATAGGACATCGGCCGGACCAATGAGCAAGTTAGAAAATAAACAAGCAGAAGGTGCCAGAGTAGAAAGTGTGAGAAGAACATAAAGAGAAAGGTAAACATCGCTGTATGTTTAACGTAAAGAGGGGTAATGCAAAGTTTCTAAATTTCAATGTAAATGGTCTGTTGTCTAAATTAGAAAATAACGAATTCGTTCAATATGTTAAATCCCACGATTTTGTTTGTTTCACTGAAACTTTCATTGGCGAGAATTTTGAGTCCACACTTTTTTCTGACTACGTTATTTTTAACTCTAAAGCAAGTAAACTATCCCACCAAGGAAGGAATTCCGGTGGTGTCATTGGTTTAGTTAGGAACACGTTTTTCAAATTTTGTCAAGCAGGTGGATTATACAGCTGAAAATTTGATTGTTCTTGATATTGACAGGAAACTGTTCAATACTGACAAGAACATATTTTGGATATGTACTTATATGCCCCCAATAGACTCCACTATCTGGGGAATCCGAAACAATGGATTTGGTATTGAGTCTCTCGAACAATATATTCTTGATTTATATGAGTTGTCTGATTTTCATATTATGTTATGCGGGACTTAAATGCAAGAACAGCGTCAAAAAATAATGCTGGTATTGACATTGATGAAAACTTGGATGATGAAAGCTATGATCGGTCACCATATGGTAGAGTATCACAGGATGAGGCTTTCTAAATGTGTTGGTGAACAGATGTTAGAACTGTGCAATTCTCTGGACATTGTGATCTTAAACGGCCTATCAGAACAATGTTTTGACGGTAGCTACACTTTTATATCCAGCTCAGGGTGTAGCACTGTCGATTATTTTGTTATGTCTCCTATTTTGCTGGGGGTTATGAACAATATGTCTCTTACTGTTGAAGATTCTACTGAATCAGACCACTTACCAGTTGTTCTTTCTATCCCATTGGCAGTTTCCTGCAATTATGTCAAACAGGAAATTGATACCAATTGGTTTATTGAAAAGCATGTATGGGAGAAGAAGGTGAAGGTGAAGTCACTTTCCTTGAAACTTGGGAAAACCTGACACGAGAGCTAACATACAAAGGGCTTTTTCCCTAGTAGAAAATGATGTTGATGGTGCATTAGACATTTTCCTTAAGTCTTTATTGTCTGCTAGCAGCCCAATGCTAAAAAAAGTTTATCCAAATTCTTTTCCAAAGTCAGCAGAGTGGTTTGATGATGAATGTCGACAAGCAAAGAAACACAGTAAGAAAACACTTAGGATCTTCAGAAATAGTAGGAAAGAAGAAGATCGTGTTGAGTATGTGCAAGCAAAAGAAAAAGTATAAGAATTTATTGAAATTCAAAAAAAGAGATTTTAAACGAAAACAGGCTGAAATGCTGTCATCAAGTCTTTCAGATTCCTCCAAGTTTTGGAAACATTATCTGCAATGGGGTGTGGGAAACAAAAGTCTAAATGTATGAATAACATTACAATAGGTGAATGGCACAATCACTTTCAGAGTGTATTTTCGATAGACGATGGCTATAATGAAAATGATAACTTCGATAATGTTGATTTAAATGAGCAAGAAGAGCATGAACTGAACTCTGAAATATCTGAAAGTGAAGTAACATATGCGGTGAACAAACTAAAGTTAAGTAAGGCTTGCGGCTCAGATGGTGTGCTTCCAGAAATGCTAAAGGCTGGAAGAGATATTACTATTCCTTTTCTGAAGAAGTTATTCAATATCATATTTTAAAAAGGTAGTTATCCGAAAGAGTGGGCTAAGGCCATAGTGATTCCTATTCATAAAAAAAGGGGGATATTAACAAAGTTGACAATTACAGAGGAGTGTCACTGTTAAGCTCAATATCTAAATGTTATAGCTCTATATTGAATAAATAAACGTCTCTACGCATGGCTTGAAGCTAATAATATGAATTCTGAGAGTCAAGCTGGCTTCTGTAAAAAATATTCTACGATTGACCAAATTTTTTGTCTGTATTCTGCGGTGCAGAAATGCTTGACTCAGCGTGGAAAAAAAACTATACGTGGCATTTGTCGACTTTAAAAAAGCCTTTGACTCCGTAAGACATGATAAAGCTTTTACAGTGTATTAGAAATCATGGTATCAAAGGAAAATTTTTCTGTGCGCTTCAAGCTATGTATAACTCTCTAATATCTTGTGTAAGGTCAAATTATACGTACTCTGACTATTTCAGTTGCCCCAAGGGGGTCCGTCAAGGATGTGTTTTAAGCCCAACACTGTTTGAAATCTTTATCAATCAGTTGGCAACTCATATGAATGAGACAGGTAGACATGGTATTCAATTGTTACCCGATATCATGGAATTATTCATTCTGCTCTTTGCAGACGATGTGGTGTTGTTGTCTACAACTCCAGTTGGACTTCAAACCAATTAAAATATACTGCAAAAACATGTTGTACAAATATAAAATTAGATGTTAATATAGATAAGACAAAAATTATGGTGTTTAGAAAAGGAGGATTTCTTGGTAAAAAATGAACAATGGTTTTCGACAATACCAAGTTAGAAGTTGTCAACACTTATTGCTATTTGGGGTTCGTCTTTTCAACAAAACTTAGTCCAAGACTTGGTACGGAACACTTAATTACTAAAGGTAAAAAGGCATTAATTACTTTGATAAGAGCCTTCCAGAAGAACAAGAATATCAGTTATCATATTTATTTTAAGGTGTTTGACGCCAAATCAAATCCAGTTTATTATATTCATCTGAAGTGTGGGGGGTACATCGTTTAGATGGCTTGGAGAGAGTTCACTTACTAGCATACAAGCGTTTCTGGGAGTTCCACTCAAGACCCCAAATAAAATGGTATACGGAGAACTGGGAAGATACCCCCCCTCTATATTAACTCCTACGTGAGCGCTATTCGATATTGGTTCAAACTGATTAGTATGGAACAGAACAGATTACCGCGGCAAGCATATAGTATGCAGGTAATCCTTGATCAGAAAGGTAAAAAAATGCTGGGTGACAAATATAAGAGAGCTGTTATGTGAGACTGGTTTCAACTTGTATGGTTACAACAGGCTGTTGGTAATGTTCGTTGGTTTTTTAGGCATATTCAAGCAGAGATTAATTGATATGTTTATACAAGAGTGGACCAGAGCAATTAGAGATAAAGAAAGATATACAAGCTATAGATCTTTTAAAGTCGTTTGTGAAAGGGAAATTTATCTTTGTAGCATTGATGTGTTTTGTTTCAAAGTAGCTTTTTCACATGCAAGATTGAATGTTTTACCTTTGAATAACAATTTGTTCAGATATAGTCATAATTCAAAAGACAGAAATTGTCCGTTTTGTGTTAATTCTGTAGAAGATGAAAACCATTTCATATGTAAGTGCTCACTTTATAATGATTTAAGGGAAGCGTTTATATCAAATATTGTACAATTACCACTGTCAATTATTCTTTTTCCACGGATAATAAAGAACTTTTCATGTTTCAAAATATATTTTCTACGCAATTCGTAGAAGACAAGTTTATTCAGGGTGTGTACTAAGATGAAACGCTACTAAAATTGACATTTTCTTAAATGTTTTCACCAGTTTTTCATCTCCTTTGAAGTAATTTTTTGACACCCAAAATGTTTCTGTCCATATACGCTTTTTTCTGAAGGTGAATTATCGTAGATATCTTTGTACATACTTTTGAATCTGGATTCTTTTTGTGTATTGACGTATTCATTTGTAAAACGTAATCATGATGTATGTGAATGATTTCATTATTTACCCCTCCCCAGTGCCCTTGACCCATTGTCTTCCCCACTTCCCTCGCCCCGCACCCCAAATCCTTTTGAATTATGGTCTGTGGCCAATGTTCAGTAAAATTCGTTCGTTCGTTCTCTTGATAACGGTACATAGGAATCTCAGTCATTAGTCAGTTGCAGTGTCGATTTATTAACAACCCACAACTGCTTTAGTAGATCCCCAACATCCCCAGATCTTCTAGTAACATCCACTAATACATCAGAGCACAATTCCTTTTGTATAATAGTTCTACGACCCACACGCACAATATCAGTTCGTGCGATAGTTGCTTGTTATTTGTAGAAATAGCGGTATGCATTAAAAACCAACAAAAAGAAATCGACTCTAAAATGTTTGACAGTCAATCAATGAATGGAGTGTCCTGGTTTCTGGTATTAAACGAGAGCGTTCTTGTTTTATCGTAAGGTAATATTAATATATAACAAAGGCTAGTTTGACGTCAACGCATACACACGCGCGCGCGTCCGTGCACGCACGAATGCACACATCTTTGGTGGGCTTTTTTGAAAATTCAACAAACATACTATGGTATTGCACACCAGCCTTTTTTGGGGGGATAGCATTCTGCTTAAAACCTAAAAGGCAGAGGAGTCAAGTTACCACTTTCCGAGGTCACTGAGGAGAAACAATCAGGTTTTGAAATACTGTATCTGACCAGGAGTTATGATATGTTAATGAGTTTCCTCCCCTTTGGAGATTGTCTCCCCCTTGGATACTACAACCTTGCTGAAGGCTCATTTTGAGAAGCATTTATTACTCCCCATTCACCCACTCAAGCACGTACTGTTAGTTAGGCAGAATTATCTACCACTGCAGATATGAATGCCTATCTCCCCCTGTTTCTTCAATCCATGACATTAGAGCAAGCTTTGTTTATAATTCAACATACATATATACATATGTGTGTGTGTGTGTGTGTGTGTGTGTGTGTGTGTGTGTGTGTGGGCATTCACAGATTTGCATAAGAAATGGCAGACAATTCACATAGAAATTATTCCTGTAGATCGTGATTAGACCTTATAACAAGTTTATGTCTAAGGTAATAAAAAGAACTGGACTTCTACGAAGACATTACAAAGAATAAGGACATATTTGAATGAAATTCAATTGTGGTGCTCTACGAATTCAGGTTTTCACACCGCTTTGAAGTCAAAAGAGATTTTAAGCGAGGAGACCCTGTAACGCTCGTAGCTATTTCTTCTCTGCGTTGGATAGGACATATTTCAGTGTGTGGATTACACGATTCGGCTAAAGTTATCTACGTTTCAGATCTTCAAAGGAAGTCTGGCAAAACTGCTGGAAGTAGGGAAGTAAGAAAAGTTCATTGAATGGATTCATGTAATCGATTCATGCAATCGATTCATGTAAAAATGATACGCTAAGGGTAGTAAATAATGAATGTATTTAAAACCTGCTCCTTTGGGCTTAAATGGTCTTTTGCTGCCTGTTTCAGCTTTGCGGTCGATCTGGAGACCAGCAGGGGGAACATACTGTTGCACTTCAACCCCAGACTGAACAGTGCAGGGTACATAAAGTACACTGCTGTGAATTACCGGAAAAGCGGCCAGTGGGGGCCTCAAATGGGTCTGCAGCACCCTAATCCACCCTTCCCCTTTGCAACGGGGTTTCCTTCGAGTTGACCATCACCGCAATCTCTTCCTATCAGTTCAAAGTGAGTGTTGTTTAAAGACAGTCCATGATATCCGTCGTGTCCTTCTTCTTCTTCTTCTCTTTGGATTTATTTCGTTTTTCGTCAGCTCTTTTCAAAGCAAATTAAGGGAAAGTTAATAGCAAAGAAATGTCCTCATGGTTTTACTAATTAAGAAGCGAAGCCTGATCAGTTTTCAATCTCCTGCTATTCTTCATCTCCCTCCGCCGCACGGCCTTTCAAGCAACAGTTTGAAGAAAAAGGTGAACTTTCGTAGTGAAAGGGAAATTTTATTTAATCTTTCTCTCTCTCTTTCTCTCTCTCTCTCTCTCTCTCTGTGTATGTGTGTGTGTGTGTGTGTGTGTGTGTGTGTGTGTGTGTGTGACAGGAAGAAAAAGGCAATCGCTGTTTCATGCTTGAAAGAATTCACCAGTCTTGTTGCTCCCGTTGCAAAAAAAAAAATAAAAAAAAAAAAAAAAGAAAAGAAAAGAAAACTATAGATGGAAGAGCGAAAGATACTCAACAGAGAGAGGTTAGAGAAGTATTATTTTGCAAGGAATTTGGAAAATAGTGTCAGGATTATTTTGAAAATGCTTTTCGAAATGATCCACGGTCTTTTATCTTTTACCTTACTGTCTAAATACTGACTTTCTCTGAGGATTTATGGAAAGGCATGTCTAAACGCTCTACTTGGAGGTTAATTCTGAACTTTGTATTGTAACATAAAGCTTTACTACCAAATTCCCATTCTATGGAAATTTACGTTCATCACTCGACTTCCTCACAGAATCAAGAACTTCTCAGGGCAGTGTTTTTTTTTTTCCTTGTAGTTTAGTCTCCTAGAATCAACCATGACTGGCAGCTTTCGGAAACTGTTGTTTTGTGGTTTACGTTCGAGAGGCACGACAGCAAGCTTCAAACAAAAAGAAAAAAAATTCAATGAAACTTGGATTTCGGTTTTGAAAACTTGGTTTCAATTCTTAGTACAGAGCACATGAAATGGACCGCGATGCGTTTTCGCTCAGCGAGGTTGATGGCCATGAAATCTAAATCCTCTGACGGTTCACTGTCAATATTGAATCTCTACCAGATGGGGAGGATTACTCAGACCAATGGTCAAACTTGTCTTGAGGATTCATCGTCTTAACTTGGGAACATCAGGTCTGCCATTCCTGAGCATTTCTTTCTTTTTTTTTTTCATTATTGAATTTTGGCTTTTCTTAATTCCGACAACTTCCATTTTGCAATTTAGACAGAAGAGCTATTGCCAGATAAGGACAAGAAAGAAAAATACTAATACAAAGGTGTGTTGTGTCAGTTATACTTCCAACATTTGTCACTTTCACACTGGCATGACATTATCTCACAGGGTGTCACAAACAAAAGACGTCATTCGTACTCGACACAGCCACATGGCAAACAAGATTTCCAACGCAGAAATTACAGACCAACATGCTATGTCTGTGGTGGAAATCACATTGCAAGATATTGTCCAAAACATAACACGCAGATGAATCAGAATAATTCTGCAGCAGTTGTCGCTCCTGAAGAGAGTGAATCCAGCAGGTCAATGTTGTCAGTACATTGTGTGATAATTGCAGAAAGATTGATTTTCAACCACAATGTGATGCAACTGTAGAAGGCAAGAAGGTGCAAGCTTTGCGCGATACAGGATCGCATGTCCTAGTTGTTGACAGAAGACTTGTGCCCAAGAAATGTTATACTAAGAAGACACAGAGCATCACGTTAGCCAGTTCTGACGTGAAAAAGGTAATGCCCATAGCGATCGTACACATGGACTGCCCATACTTCTCAGGCAATGTAGAAGCAGTAGTCATGGACCGGCCAGTGCTCTCTGTACTGATCGGAAACACTGTGACATGGAAGATGGACAAAAGAAGAAAGTGCCCGTGTTTGCCGAGGCCATGACAATTACGTCAGCGATCACAGCAAAGACTGACGCGAAGACTGATATGACCCCTCTGAAACTGAAAGAGACATCTCTTGGTGACATTACTCCTAGAGATCTATGTCATGAACAAGAGGCAGATGAGACATTGAAAAGATATTTTGAACTTGCTCGTAACCCGAAACATGATACGAGACAAGATAAGGCAAAATTCACCATGGATGATGGCATATTATACAGATCTATTTCTCTCCATGGAAAAGAGTACGAACAAGTGATGGTGCCAAAACGTCTCAGAGACCAGAAATTTTGCGTGTGGCACATGACATACCAATGTCAGGACATTTAGGCATAAAAAGGACCAGAGATAGAATCACTTCGGATTTCTTTTGGCCAGGTATCTACGCAGACATTCGTAGATATTGCCAGTCATGCGACGTATGTCAGAGATGCGTGCATAAGGGATCAATGAAAAAGGCACCATTGATGAAAATGCCATTGATGGAGACACCGTTTGAAAGAGTTGCCATCGACCTGATTGGACCGATACATCCGACATCCAACCAAGGGAACAAATACATACTGACTGTAGTTGACTATGCGACGAGATATCCAGAGGCTATCCCACTTCCATCAAATGATACAATCACGGTAGCGGAAGCATTATGGGAAATTTGGTCTAGAGTAGGGATTCCAAAACAAATTCTCACTGACCGTGGAACTCAATTTGTGTCCGGAACAATGCAGGAAGTCAACCGGTTGTTGAACATTAGAGGTACTACCACCACAACCCCATATCATGCACAAACCAATGGGCTTGTAGAACGTTTTAACGGCACATTGAAATTAATGCTCAAAAGTTAGTCGGTGAACAACCCCGTGAATGGGACAGATTCTTGCCAGCTTTGTTGTTCGCTTATCGTGAAACCCCTCAGGAATCGTTGATGTTTTCACCCTTCGAATTACTCTATGGTAGGGAGGTTCACGGACCGTTGAAAGTGTTGAAACAATGTTGGACTGACGAAAAGACAAACAGTCAGACAAGAACCACTGCTGAATATATAACAGACCTTCGAAACAGACTCGAAGAGACATGCAGACTAGCTAGAGAGAATCTAAGCAAAGCCAGTGACAGATACCAACGGAACTTTGACAGACACACAAAGAGTAGAGATCTAAAAGTAGGATCAAAGGTACTTGTTCTTCTACCGACGAACCACAACAAACTGCAACTGACGTGGAAGGGACCCTACACTGTCACAGAAAGACTAAACAGAGTGGACTATAGAATCATGATTGACGGAGAAGACAGAAGTTGCTCCATGTCAATCTGTTGAAAGAGTATGTTGAAAGGCCAGAACAAGATCCACCACACATCGCTGTCGTCATTAACGACAATGATGATGTAGCTGATGATCAATATGATCCAAGTCACATACCCCTCATCCCGTTGAAGCAGACTCAGTATCATACCGATGTGAACATAGATCCTGCACTCACTGCAGAAAAGAGATCAGCAATTGAAAAGCTGACTACTAACTACAAGCAGGTATTCACAGATTTGCCAGGTGAGACAAACCTAGGAGAATGTGCGTTGAATCTAACGAACTCACAACCTGTCAGGGTAAAACAATACCCACTGGCCCATTCACAGATTGAAACCGTTAAGAAAGAGGTGAATCAAATGTTGGAAATGGGAGTAATTGAACCCACGACGTCACCGTACAATGCACCAATTGTGCTGGTGAAGAAGAAGGAAGGGGATGTTCGTTTCTGTATAGACTATAGGAAACTCAACAAAGGTGACTCAATTTGACGCAGAACCGTTACCAAACATTGACCAGATATTTAGCAAGATCAGCAAGGCAAAATATTTCACCAAAATAGACCTTTCAAAAGGATTCTGGCAGATCCCTATGAGAAAGGAAGATAGGCCAAAAACTGCTTTTAGCACACCATCAGGCCAGTACAGTGGACACGTATGCCATTCGGTATGAGAAATGCGAGTGCTATATTCACTCGGATGATGCGAAAGATGTTGGCAGATCTACAAGATGTTGACAATTTCATTGATGATATTATGATTGCCAGCGATACTTGGGAAGAACATGTTAGAACAGTCGAAACAGTACTGAAGCGCACAGCAGAAGCAGGTTTAACCGTGAAACCTAGCAAGTGTTATTTTGGTTTTGAAACACTGACATTTTTGGGTCACCAGATTGGTCAGGGTAAAGTATGGCCAGAAGATGACAAAATTGGGAAGGTGAGAGACGCCAAGAGACCTGAAACAAAGAAACAAGTGAGATCTTTCATCGGTTTGGCATCGTACTACAGGAAGTTTATTCCACATTTTGCTGATTTGGTCAAACCTCTGACAGACTTGACGAGGAAAGGACAGCCAGATAAAGTGATATGGACTGATAAGTGTGAAAGTTCATTTACACGACTGAAACGAGAACTGACGCAGAAACAGTCATGTCATTACCAGACGTTACGAAAGAATTCGTGCTGAGAACGGATGCATCAAACACAGGTGTAGGAGCTGTTTTATTACAGAAAGATCCTGAGAGCCACACACTGAAACCAGTTCTGTACGCTAGCAGAAAGTTAAACTCTGCTGAAGAAAACTATTCGACCATCGAAAAAGAATGTTTGGCGGTGGTCTGGGCTGTTAAAAAGTTTGAGCCGTATCTGTTTGGGACGAAGTTCGTTCTGGAGACTGATCATCAACCCTTGAGTTACCTCAGTAGAACAAAAACTGAAAATGGCAGATTGATGCGCTGGGCCATTCAGCTCCAAGAATATTCCTTTACCATCCGTGTAATACCAGGCAGGGAAAATGTCGGAGCAGACTATCTCAGTCGCTCTGAAGTTGAGTAAATCGTAACACATGTACTGCTGTTTGTCATCAGATGTTTTGATCTGGAGATTATCATGACGTGTATTAACATGCTTTGTTGACTCTTGGGAAGATGTGCACAACATGTTATATTGCTGTTTATATGCTGTGGAACGTAATGAGGTCGAAAGTCTATTTGACTATTTGAGATATTGATGCTGTACTCATAGAAGATGTGTTGAAGCATGAGATGTGCTGGTGCTTTGAAATGTGTAATGAATATGTTCGATCGACAGAACATTGAGATGGTTGATGGACTACGGTCATTGTTGATATTGTGATTGTAGGATATTGATTGCTGTCTAAGTGGGGAAAGTAGGTTATGGAAATATTACGTAATGCATTGACATGAAACTTTTGTGGAAGCGAGATTCTTCTGATTATTTTTGGTTGTGTTTCTATATACCATGTTGAATTGTTATTACTTTCATGTGAAGTTATGCATGGCGTAGCATGTATAAATAGATCCTGGGTTAATGATCTATAATGCGCAAACCATCATTGGGAACTTCTGGTAAATGAAAGTGTAGCATTTTATTGGAGCTGACAAAGCTGAACTTTATGTTATCATCGTCTGTATACGAAACTCGCTTTGTTTGTTTAGTTTACAAAATTCTTAAAATTTTGTCTTAAGATGGGGGGTGATGTCACAAACAAAAGACGTCATTCGTACTCGACGAAATTTATAATCTATTTTGACGCACTGCGGATGTGCCGAAATAGTGCATAGCGCCGGAGTATTGAAACATATCATTTCACTTTTAAAATGCATGAGAACTCATATGGTATGTTTTACGTGGCCATGATCTGTCATTTCAATTATTATGATTCTTATATATATATACAAACAAATTGTTTCAGCGCCGTATCAGTCAAGGGTGTATGAATTTGAAGACAAAAAACAACGGTTTAACTATTTTCTGTATGGAGGCTGCAAGTTGCATTCCACTCCGCATTTTAGCTTACATTCTGTGCCCCTGGTTTGTTTGTGGTCTGGCACTTGTATTTTATTATATTAGTACCACCCACAACAACCAGGAGGGCATATTTGTATGTAGTGTAGCTGATGCAAGTGGAGACTGGACATCTGATCGGGCGCCGCAGGGCGTTTATTTTTCGTCTACATTCTCAAGGTGCTACGTCTTATATGTTCATATTTCTACATTGACTGTTTCCCCATCGACTTAGTCTTCTTTATCTGCGACCTCTTCATTTACCGTCGCACGACGTATTCCTGGACTTCGTTGTTCATCTGCTTGAAAAAAAAAAAAAAAAGAAATCAATAACCAGTGGACAGAAATATTATTTATGGAGAATTTTTTTATCGTAAAAATATTCGACGTGTGTTATCTTGTTCTTTGTGCATCAAAACGAAGATGTGCTTCATCTCACCAAAGCAAGGATTTTCGATGCTGCATTGATCGCTCCAGAAGAGTATTCATTGTGAAGAGCTGCGTTTATTTTTTTTTTTTTTTTTTTCAATGCTGTGTTATGAGTTGTATACACGGACGGTACAGAGCAACATTCTTCAGGGAGCACTGTGTTAGCCTTCGCCATCTCATCGGTCGCCATCAATTTAGGGAACTGTCATCGAGGGTGTGGACAGCTGTTTTTTCCGCGGAGACTGAGCTGTAATCATCGGGAGATCTCCGCCATTTTGATAAGTAGATTTATGTTTGTCTTGTCCTGTGACCCCGTTAGTTTGTACACCATCACGTGTTGTTAATAAACGTTTGTTGA
>JADBJO010025209.1:0-12500 GCA_016801955.1 Conus betulinus
ACTTTTCTGGAAGGGAACTCTTCAGTGCAAGCTGGGCTCTCTCCATACTTTTGAAAGAGGTGGTGTGAAGCAACTTGGACACATAGCCTGTAATGGTGTAAGACAGTTTTGTTAGTAAATAAAGTACACACTTTTAATTGGACTGTCCTTGTGATTATCCCAAAGAAGAAAAGAGCACAATGTATATCAGCATCCATCTACCTCTACACACTTCCCTCTGCCCCCCCCCCCTCCTCTCCTCACACACCACACACACACACACAACACACACACACACACACACACACACACACTCACACACTCTCACACTCTCCTCTCTCTCTCTCTCTCTCTCTCTCCACCACCTCCCACACCAATGATGAAAACAGCAATTCATCACTTGTAGAAACATGAAAAGCACATACTAATTATAGGCAATTTGACAGCAGTTTTAAACTTTTTGCCAAACATAGTCATAATGCTTGAAACTTGATGGGAAAGACTAATAATGATGATAATGATAGTGCATTTCTTAAGAATGCAAACCATTACAAACATGAAACTACTGCAGAAAAGAAGTGTTGATAGAGAATTTGAGATAAGACATTTGACATGTGAGCAATGTGCCACATAAATGGCATGATCTCTATAGATGATGGCTTGAAACTTGTAATATATATTAGGGGATGTGGTTTGGTCTACCTTCAACTCCTTATGACTTACCAAACCTCAACACACTCCACAGTCAGTAATGTTATTTTACAAGTACAGGAGAAGAACAAGAAGACAGACATAGCACTCTCACTTTTGGCACAGCAAAGAAAACATGTTGCTACAGCCATATGATTGTTATATAATTTATTTCATCAGTACTTTACATCAGTTTACACATCCAGGTTTGAATTAGCTTTGAGTGCAAGTACTAAGTGACTGCTGGCTGCAGTTTCACACTGACTCATGATCACCCAGTTTATTGAGAGTGTCAAGCCTGTAGCCCTTTAGTAGTCATAGCACTTGACAAGGAGGTATGCTTGTGTTAAAGTGCTAGTTGTCTGAAATGCTTCTGTAAGCCATCTTCACCCTCCTGTGGGTTGGTAGTAAACATTCCGGTATCTGCTTACCACTGAGCCACCAGCAATATTTATGTGTTTTTCCCCACATAACTCATGTGAAACACCATGCCATTTTAACAGTATTCATCTCCACCCCATCTCTAGCCATCGTCCAACACACACACACACACACACACACACACACACACACACACACCACACACACACCACAGTGGTTATAAACAGTGCCTATTTTTATGGAACAACAACTCACCTTTACTGCGTTTGCAAGGTGTCATGTTGGATGAAACACCTCGGTGCCTGACATCAGTGGACTGTTGTTGGGATGCAGCAGCCAGGTCAAATGTGCAATCAGTGGAGGACATGCAGCCAACACTCCCATGTTCTGCATGGTCTGTGTCCGGCACACCCTCCCAGTGCACATCGGAGTCAGCAGGCTCTTCCATTCCCTGCTGGCTCTGCTCTTGTACATACCTCTTCGCACGTTTTGTAAAGTTCAACTCCTTCTTTCATGTAATGTCCACCTTCATCATTTTGAAGGTTCTGACATTTTGGGGGATCTCCGGTAGCAGTCTCAGTGGAAATATGCTGCCCAGAAGATCAGCTATACAGTGTTGACAATGGGGAGGGGCAGAATGGGGAGAATGGGGATGGGGAGGGGGGAGCAGTGGACACGACCATCTTTAGGGGGAGACGGAAGCGGCAGGTGGGAGAGGAGAGGGGAAAGGGCATCAGATCCTGGATTTGAAGCTTTCTACTGAGGATGATTTCATGGCCTCAGATGTAAGGCAATTCCACTCATTGATGGTCCTGTGGGAAGAAGGAATATTTCCTGTAGTTGGTCTTACGGGAAGGAAGGAGATAGAGAGATCGGCCTCCTGTCTGCGAGAGGGGTCCAGTGCAGCTGCCTGATCATGTCTTCCACGCTGGATGTTTGGTGATACCTATTGACCACCCAACAGGCAGCTGGAAGCTGCACCTTTTTCCACTCTGCCGATGTCTTTGGCAGTGTAGGGGTCCTAGACAGGTGCCGCGTACTCCAGTATGGGCTGTACCAATGCTTTGTAGGCCTTTTCTTTGATACTAACTGACCCAACCTTTAGATTTCGTTGAAGGAAGCCAAGAGTCTTGCTGGGTTTGTTGGTCATATTTATGTGAGTGTCCCAGCTAAGGACGCTGGAGTTGGTGACTCCCAAGTACTTAGATTCCTTAGCTGTTTCCAGGTTTTGACCATGCAGTTGGTAAGTGTCAGTTTTGCTGTTGTCTCTTCCTGGTGACATGAAGAGTCTGACATTTCTCGTTTCCCAGCTTGCCATTCTGTTGAGGTCTTGCTGAAGGTTCTCATGATCGCTAGGGGAGTCAACTTTCCTGTGGCAGAGTGTGTCGTCTGCAAAAAGGCGAGTGGCTTTACACACACACAGGGAGTGAGAGAGAGACATCCCAGGTAAAAAGAGGAAGAAACAGATCAGAGACAGCATATAAATTGTATGTTACTCTCTCTCTCTCTCTCTCTCTCTCTCTCTCTCTCTCTCTCTCTCTCTCTCTCTCTCTCTCTCTCTCTCTCTCTCTAACTCGCTCATGTTTTTTTTCTGTTGAAGAGGAAGTACATGAAAAAAAAAAAAAACTTTAACAATGGTCAGCGACTTACGTATACCAAATTCTTGTTTTTCTCGAAGATGGAGTGTGGTGGGATGTTGAATAATGGTCACACACATGATGTTCTGACCCATAGCTGATGCATTTATGCCTTAGTAATCAGGCACTTTGGCTGTTAACAGGAGTCTTTAATTATGGTACATGAGGGAAAACATTCTGAGATATGTCTGTGAACCTACAAACATAACATATAACTGCTGTTTCCCTACTGAACACATTGTAAAAGATAACACGTTATGGTCACCAAAAGGAAAGAAAAAGGATTCAGAAGAGCATAAACCCAAATTCCCACCCATGTCTATGCTAATGTGATCAGAACTGGATGTAAATCTCAGTTTATGAAATGGACCAGAAAATAATAGAAAAGAAACACCCAAAGGTGTTGAAGAGAAACAAGGTATGCAACAGTCATGTTTGCCTGTCAATAGGAACAGTCTTCCCCAGTTCTGGGAGCTTGTAAACACTAAGTATGCAACGGATCCTAGCTGCTCCCCGTTTCATGGCCACTAGATGCAGTGCAACAGAATCCTGTACAATGTCCCTATGAATGTATTAGGCTGTGTTTAGGACTCTAAGCCCATCAGCGAGGAACGTAAAGAATAACTAGAATACTCGCGTAAACTGACCCAACCACACCACATGTTTGCACTCCTAACCCTACTCTTGACCCAAACAATTAACAGTTAACTCGATTTTGCCCAAAGTTGAACTCGTTTGAGCTTTAATCCCTATCATCCATCTGTAAATTTTCGTGTTCATATCAGTCTCCAAATATTCTTGGGTTATCGCTGCCACAGACAGACAAACAGACAAACCCTTGATTTTTGCATTGAAACGCATCACTAACATGTGTGACCAGATTACCCCATAATATACATTTTTACCAAATTTGAAGACATACGGACAGACGGATGGACAAAGTGAAAACAGTACCAGTGTATCTTTTGTGACAAGTAAAAATGCTCCCTTACCAGATGATTCTAAATCTGATGACTCTGGTACGTATTCTGAATGAACAGAGTCGTCATCCATCTCCTCCTCCTCTGACTCTGTCAGGGCATCCGGTGGTGGGTCAGAGTCGATGCTGTACTCCATCTTGTCCCTCATCTCCTTGGATTCCATCTGGACATCCATAGTTAGTTATTACAAATCAGTACATCTTCTCCTGCTGCAGTCAATATGGTATCTCTTTTGCGCCCCTCTCTCTCTCTCTCTCTCTCTCTCTCTCTCTCTCTCTCTCTCTCTCTCTCTCTCTCTCTCTCTCCTCTCTCTCTCTCTCTCTCTCCTTCCTGCCCCATTATAATATCCCCTCTCATTTAAAACATCTTCTTTGTAACCATTAAATCAAAACAATTCAATTCCATTGTTTCATCTCGGTTTGGATTTAAAGAAATTGAAAAAAAATATGAAAGGAGGAGGAGGATTATCTGAATAAATGGATAGGTAGGAACAAGGGTGGGAGGGGTTTGAGTTAGTGATCACTCTGCATCAGGTAGCTGGATGGACGGAACAAGTGTGTAAGTGTGTGTGTGTGTGTGTGTGTGTGTGTGTGTGTGTGTGTGTGTGTGTGTGTGTGTGTGTGTGTGTGAGTGCATGTGTGCATATGTGTGTGTGTGCGTGTGTGCATGCACGCGTGTGTATGCGGCGAGCTGCACTGTATAATTATGCATCCTGTAAGTGTAACATCCATTGTAAATTCCCAAGCAAATGCCCAGTACCTAGAAAACACCCATCCCCCTATTTTGGGCCAGAATTTATGCAGAGGAGTCACTACTTAGCAAACGCCACACACGTTTTTCTTGCAGTTGGCTTACTTTATGACTCATGCTTCTCTGTCTGTGTGCCTCCCCCCCCCCCCATCCCCCCACCCTCCCTCTCTCTCTCTCTCTCTCTCTCTCTCTCTCTCTCTCTCTCTCTCTCTCTCTCTCTCTCTCTCTCTCTCTCTCTCTCTCTCTCTCTTAATCTCTTTCTCTGCATGCCTATCTCAATGTCTTTCCCTACCCATCTGCCTGTCTCTGATGTGTCTGCTGTCTCTCTTTACATTGGAACCATTTACTATTTAAAATAAGATGTTAAAAATATTCTGGATGAAAACCAGACAATGAAAAAAAATCATGATGAATTTGATAGAAAACATACTGGTAATTCCTTTATTGCAAACCATCACCAAAACAACACTGAAAATCTCCTGGGACCTCTCTCTCTCTCTCTCTCTCCTCTTTTGGAGCCTCCCCTCCCCTCCAATGTCTTATTTCCCTCTGTCTCTCCCTCTCCTCTTCTCTCTCTCTCTTCTCCTCCCTCCCCTCTTTCTTCATCGGCCTCTCTCCCTCCAATCCCTCTCTCCTCTCCTCTTTGACCAGTCCCCTCAACTCTTGTAGAATCTCCCCTCTCCACTTTGGTGCCAGCCTGACTCTCCACTTCCTCTTCCTCTCACCTCTCTCACACTTCTCGTCTCCCCTTCCCTCCCACTCTCTTCTCCCTCATCTCTCCTCATCCTGGGGCTCGACAACACCACACATTGCTTCCACTCAACAGCTCCTCTACCTCTCCATCCACTCATCTCTCTCTCTAACTCATGTTTTCCCTCTTCACCCTTCCCAAATCGGCAATGTCTCCTAGCTCCTCTCCTCTCCTCTCTGATCTTGAAAACTTCCCTCATATTCCTCACTCTCTCTGATGCATCCCCTTTTTGCCTGTCTCTTTTTTTTCCAGTTTTGTCTCTGTATTTTCTAGTCTCTTCTTTTTCTTCCAAATGATGTTTTGTTTTTTTTTTTTTTACCCATTGCCCCCAAAACTGAAGCCACAGAAACTCCATGTCTTTGACCATGTCCACTCTAACTTTGATAGAAATTTCCTCCTATGTTTTTCATGTTCCAGCACATGACAGATGAGGCATTCTTTGGTGTCTTTAATTGGGTGTTCCAGGAACACAAAACAGAAGAAAATGCAGCAACATAAATCTGGGGCTCGACATGAAACAGCATTGTGCTTCCACCTACCGTTAATCACCATAGCACATTATTAGATTCATGTTTTGTATTAGAACCTAACAAAATAACAATGTAGCGCATACACTATTTGAAAACGGGAATGCATTTTCAGGTACAAACATAGCAAACGACCACCCCTACACTTGCCCACAATCCATACAGAAGGGTGGTGGGCATTTTGCTGGGATTTTATGGTACTTACTATCACATTGGCCGGTGCATCATCATCTTCATCATCTGGGTCCGCACGGTTATCCTGCTGCAAAAAAAATTACAATATTGTTTTGAAATATCAGTAGTTTATTGGAAGTGATTAATTTCATTTCTTAAAATTAAATGTAGAAATACAAGAGATACTAACCATGAAAACTCATATTAAAAAAATAGAACTTGGCAGTGATTTGTCTACCAAGAATTTTTTGCAACACTTTCCGCTGTAATATATATATATATATATATATATAATATATATATATATATATATATATATATATATATATATATATATATATATACAACTATTGTCTCTAAACATTTCTGTTGACTGAAAGATAGGGTGTGAGGTTTAGGGGAAAGGCACCTTGTTTTCCAGCAAGGTTTTTTTTTTTTTTTTTTTCAAACCTTAAAAATGCAGACAAAACCTGCAATGAAATAGGCCAAGCAGGCTTAATAAGAAGCCTCAGCAGTCAAAACTAATGAAATAAAAGAAACAGGAGCTGGAAAACTACTCAGTTGTCCCATCAGACACACAAAATCAACACCAATCTTTCATAGAATTTTGAAGGATTATTTTGTTCCCTGCATTTATTAATACTTTCTACCTGACTGGCTAGTTAATACTCATTTTTTTCAGCAGAAAATCATCCTTTCAGTATTACATTTAGTCTAGCTGAGGAACCCGTTTTGCCGGGAATTGAATTCTGTGTACACACATGTGCTCACTCTCTCACTCTCTCACACACACATACACATTCCCTCTCTCTCTCTCTCTCTCTCTCTCTCTCTCTCTCTCTCTCTCTCCCTCTCTCTCTCTCTCTCTCTCTCTCCTCTCTCTCTCTCTCTCTCTCTCTTCTCTCCTTGGCTTGCTCTACAGTAAAATCTTCGCCCTTCCCAAGAGCATCTCCATACAGTAAATTGTCTCCTTTGCAAAGAGCATCTTTCGCTCTACATTAAATAGTTTCCCTCGCTTACAGTGTGCTATTGATTTGTTAGATACGGACATTCAATTTATGAAAGTTGTAATTTTGGGGGAAAACATCAATGTGCTCCAGAAATGTTGTGAGGAATATGGTTTAATGCAATAAAGGTGTCTAGGCACTGAAATAATTCAAAACATAGGTTTACAAACATGTACTACTGTCTTAGTATACACATTATCCCTCCAAAATTCTTCAAAAATAAAGTGTAACTCAATATGCGTTGAAGTAATCTTAAATTGTCACATGCAAGGTTATCAGTCCTAGACATCAATGATATCCCCCCCCCCCCCCTCCACACACACACACACCTTATAAGACTTCCATTAGGCAAACAAAAAAAAGAAAGAATTATGTTTCCAGCAACCCGATCTACCCTGGGTTTTTGCTGCTGACCTTAGTTTTTTTTTTTTTTTTTTAATGAGTTAAAAAAAGGCAATTTGAGCAATTTTAAACTTACCTGCTTTTGAGAAGCTTTAAAAACCTCATCAAAAGTAGCCATCTTGAATCTGAAATGAAATCAGTAGGCATTAAACACTGGTCACTCTGAGTCTGAGATTGAGAATAGCCTATTCACTTTACAAAGAATTCATAAAACATGGTTAGTCAAAACATTTTACATGTTAATAATAATAAGAAGAAGGTCTAAGAAAAGAAGAAGAAGAAAGTTGTCACTGTTGCTTAATGTCACAAATGCTTAGTAGGTCTGTCGTATTCTTGGAGGCCTACAAATACTGTGACTTATAGGAATATGACACACCCACCACCCACTATCCCACTCGCACCTTTATTTACAGTCTTCAAACTGAATCTCAGCATTTACTATTTTCTGTTGGTGTCAAGTCATCAATTACTGAAAACTGAAAGAAGCTGAGATTACCACTTCCAAAATTCAAGAGGTCCCAAAGTCGAAGTCGGGGATGAACCCCAGCCGGCACTGCCCCTCCTTGAAACTCTTTTGCTTTTTAATTCTGTAACCCTAACCCATGAAGTACTTGAAAATAGAAAAATTTCCACTGATGTTTAATGTCACAAGAGCCACTGTGGCTCAGTTGGTTTGTCACGAGCTCGTGATCCATCACTTTGCAAACTATCAGTTCAGTTCAAACTTAGACCACAGGGGTGTGACCCTAGGAAATTACTCTTATTTTCCCATTCCATCCAGGTGTAAATGGGAATCTGACATGATCAGCTATGGAAAAAAACGTCCCCCAGGAAGGATGAGACTTAAAACCGAGGCCCCGTTTGCGAACTTGCACAAAAATGTTAGGCACACATGAAAGCACATTCTGATTCAGTAGTAGGCCATGCTGTGCCAGTGGAAACAATGGATGACGCACATGGATTTGCTGTCTGAACGAAAACTATGGGTGTGGTGCAGAACTAACAACCTCAAATGGCAGAAGAGGAAGAAGCTAAAACTTTGGCATCGGGATACTGCATAGTGCCTGGCTGCTGACATGCCCAGTACTGGGGCTGTGAAGTTTTGGTTGTGTTGGTCGGGGTTTGCTCGCGGGGTGCCGGTGCCTGACTGGCCTGGCTCAAGTCATGAAAACATCGAGAAGACTTCTATTTTTAATTCAACTTTTTTTTTCGTTCCGTTTCATACTTATATTTTTCTTCCTGTAACAACGCACAATGCTGCGTAAGTTTCTAGGGCCTACTGAGACAGCGCAGTGTTACGAGTAATACTGAATCGAATCTAACGATTTGATTCAGATTGCAGTGACAGAAAGATTAAATTTAAGCTTGACGCAATAATGATAATATAAACATGCACACACACATATAAAAGCCCAAATTTACAAAAAAAATTACTTACATCTTCTTGTTGTCGAAGGCCTTGAACCAGGCAATCTCTACAACACTTGTGGCGAAGACCACATATCCGCCATCTGGTGATAATCCTTACGAACCCCAATCTCATTAAACATCGAGAATGCTATACCAGGTATATCTGGTATAGCATTCTTCTTAAACCGAAAAGGCAGAGGAGTCAAATTACCACTTTCCGCGGTCACTGAGGAGAAAAACAATCAGGTTTCGAAATACTGGTATCTGACCAGGAGTTATATGTTAGTGAGCTTTCTCCCCATTGGAGATGGTCTCCCTCTTTGGAGACTATAAGCCTGCAGAAGGTTCATTTTGAGAAGCAGTTATTTATTCCCCATTCACCCACTCAAGCACATACTGTCAGTTTAGGCAGAATCATCTACCACTGCAGATATGAAGGGCTACTACCCCCTATTTCTACAATCTGAGACATAAGAGCAAGCTTTGTTTATAATTCAATATTTCTTGCAGTCATTGCAACACCTAGCTGCTCTGTAAGTTGCTGGAATGGTGCTCGGTACTTATCCTTGGAATTTATTGTTTCATTCATATGTATATATATATATATATATATATATATATATACATATATATATATATATATATATATATATATATATAAACAGTCAAAGTAGATAAAAAATCCAAACAAACAAGATTTCAAATATCCCAAATTGTCGGCTTTAATCGCCTTCGATATATAACACCTATATAATACCTAAAACCCTAAAACCCTAACCCCAAAAGCCTAACCCTAAACCCTAGCCCTAACCCCTAACCCCTAACCCTAACCTACCCTAACCCCAAAACCCTAACCCTAACCCTAAAAACCCTAACCCCTAACCCTAAACCCTAACCCTAAAACCCCAAAACCTAACCCTAACCCTAAACCCTAAAACCTTAAAAAAAACTTAACCTTAACTGTAACATTAAAAACCCCTAACCAAAACCCCTAACCCTATCCCTAACCCTAACCCTATCCCTAACCCTAACACCTAACCCTAACCTTAAAAAAAAACTTAACCCTAACTGTAATCTTAAAACCCCCTAACCATAACCCTAACCCTATCCTTTAACCCTAACCCTATCCCTAACCCTAACGCTAGCCCTAACCCTAAAACTAACCTCTAACCCTACCCCCTAACCCTAAAACCCTAGCCCTAACCCTAACCCCAGACCCTCACACTCACCCTAACCCTCACACTCATCCAAACCCTGACTGAACCCCAACTCTAACCCTAACCTAACCCTAACATAACCCCTAACTCCTCATCCTCACCCTACCCCTACCCTAACCTTCACCCCTCATCATCCACCCTAACGCTCTCCATAACCCTACAACCCTAACCCTACAACCCTAACCCTACAACCCTAACCCTAAAACCCTAACCATAACCCCATACCCTCACACTCACCCTCACATTTACCCAAACCCTGACTCAACCCCAACCCTAACCCTAACCCTAACCTAACCTAACCCCTATGCCCCACCCTCACCCTCACCCTACCCCTATGCCCTTCCCAACCCTAACCCTCACCTGAAAACCCTCACCCTAACTCTAACCCCCATAATCGTAACGCAGAACCAAAACGTCAACAAACCTAACCGTAGAACCCTAACCTCAGAATCATAACCTTTGAACCCTACGACTTTAAGCCTGAAACTCAACCCTATCCCCTCAATCACATTGTAACTGTAACCCTTAACCCTAACCAAATCACACCCAAGTCATAGCCAGACCTCATAACCCCCAAACCCCAACTCTCACAAAACACTAATCCTACCTCCATAACCCTGACCCAAAAATGCTAATGATACAACTGTAATCCTACAGTCCCTATCCAAAAATACTCAAGCTAACCGTAACTATCACCTAAACCCCAGGACCCTGACCGCTATTCACTGAAACCTTAAGGTGGATCCTACGAAGCTTACCCTATCCCTACGCTTTACCAAAAACCAGAACCCAACGTCCCTCAAACTCTGAACTGTAACTCCTAACCCCTAACTCCTGTCCCCTTGAAGTGAAGAAGAACTGTAACCCTTGAACTCTTCAACCATAATCCTCGAACCTAACCCTCACCCCTCACGGCTGTTCCTTTCTTGCCAGACTAGACCATTTAGCACAACCCGCATGACCCGCTGACCCTGACCGAGGTCAGAGATGCCAGCGATGCCACGCTTAGTCAGATCGGCACTTTTCCTTCTGTGAGACGTGTTGCAGAGAGCTGTGCTTGTGACCAATTTTGTTTGTTTTCCAACCTTCGGATACAACTAAATCCCTGACGTTTTGTTTCATTTCGAGTTGCCTGAGGATTATGTGATTTCAACTTGTGTCTGTGTGTGTTTTATAACAAAATTATGATCTGGTTTCGTGTGTATAGTTTGAGGTAAAGTCACTCATCAGTTTTTCTTATAATGGCGTCTCAGCAATCAGCGGTAAGCGAACACCACCATTACAGTCTGCACTGTGCTAGACTGAATTCTTTGTGTCGAGTTTGTGGAGAATGCGTGTTACGAAAGGAGAAAGATAGACGGTATTGTGTGAGATTATGTAAAAGCTATGCCACAGAACTCTCACGTTGTTACAATGTAGGCATTTTGAATGATGAAGAGGGCAAGCAGTCTACAGCCATATGTATGAAATGTTACAAAAAGTCATGGGGCTGACACGCGCTAGCAACTTGCCCGACTTCAAAACTACGATCGACCGTGTTGCACTTGATATCAGAAAATGTCAGAAATCTGGACAACTTTCGATTCAGAGCTGTCAATCAGTCAGTGCAAAGCATGCAGTCACTTTCAATAACAAACCAAAGGTGGTGGTCCCCGAAAACCGAGAGTTGGGGCCATGAAAAACCCTCAAACACACTTTTGATCCGGCGAACTTGCTAGGTGACGAAAGTGTGTCAATGTCATTTTGTCAGACTACGTCAACCCCAATTAAAAAACCCAAAACATCTGCACACAAACATCACCAATCACATCCAAAATGCCGCAAGTCAGTGATGTAGCTCTATCGCCTTTCCGACATCGGAAAAATAAAATAATCGATTTGGACTCGGATGATGCGGATATTGATAAACCACTCACTGATGAAGAACATAAATTACTGACACATTTGGTACGCAGAAAGCTGCGACAGTCAAGTGACCATTTAACTGTTAGGTGCAAAACAAGGGGTCAGCCAATTGTCTTGAAAAGGATCAGACAGTCCCGTAAATCTTCTGCTTTGGCATCATCTCCTCTGAGAAAAAAAAAAAAAAAAAAAAAGATCTCACATGATACAGAAGATCAGAATGAATATTTCAGAAAGCAGTAGACAGGATGTGATCAAACAACATGGATCAGAAATCGAAAGAACTGCTCGCACCCACAGACAAAAGATTCTTGATAGTGCTGGATGCTGGACAAAGTGCAGAGAGCAAAAGAGATTTTTTCAGAAGTATAGGATTAAAATTTGACTATGAAAAGAAAGAAAGACAACAACAGAAAGAAGCTATGTTTGGAGAAATTGAAATAGTACAGAGAAAACTCATTTGTGTTGATGAGAATGGCAGACAAAAAGAAAGAAGATAAAACAATAGGAGAAATGAAAGACATTCCAAAGCTGGTAGAAAACCTGTTGCAGCAGTATGACAGAGAGAACAAGCTGACTTGGCATGACAATACAATCCCACAGGATGAGATCTGGGTAAAGATAGGAGGGGACCATGGGGGTGGTACATTTAAACTGATGCTTCAGATTGCAAATCTTCACAATCCAAACTCC
>JADBJO010025209.1:20000-24075 GCA_016801955.1 Conus betulinus
GATGGGGTTTTGTGAGTGTG
This sequence comes from Conus betulinus, assembly GCA_016801955.1. Classification (NCBI taxonomy): domain Eukaryota; kingdom Metazoa; phylum Mollusca; class Gastropoda; order Neogastropoda; family Conidae; genus Conus; species Conus betulinus. The sequence goes on from JADBJO010025209.1 coordinate 20,021, forward strand.
AAAGGTCGTAACTAGGGCTGGAATTTTAGGCTTTTTGTAAACAAAAAGGAAAACAAAACAACACAAATAAAAACCCTAAAAACACCATGTATATATTAGACCTTTCATTGCAAAAAAATGCATACTTTTTATGGAAGGCAGTTCAGAATCCATAAACACATGTATTTTACGAACAAAATATGGCAACATCAAAAAAAAAAAAATGTCTGAGGGTCGATTTTACGTATTTTCACTGCAGAGCATTGTCTTTAGAAACGTAACACAGGTAGCAGCAAGTTGGTTCCTACAGAAGTTCATGGGAACAGATTGCATTCAAGAGGGAAATAATGGGTGAATGGACATAAGGCTGTGATCTTCCCAGACAAAGAGTATAACTTCATCGCCATGTACTGAATCCCTACAATGTTGCCAGCATTATATTTAAGATTGTGTAGCGTGCACAGGTCTTATGTGTAATCTGGTGTCTGAATGTGCTTTTTGTAACTTGATAAATCAGGTAGTTAGGGAACATTACTCCACGTTCATCCTGTTGTGTTTGACCCCCAGTATTCCCTCCCTTGCAACCCACAGCTTAACCCTGTGAATACCACCACTGTGCTGACTGACTTCCAACTCACTGCTAAAGATTCTAACAGTAGCTGGTCTTGCAATCGGAACCAAGGGACAGAAATCCAGGGGTAAAGTGTAACTGTGGACTGTAAGCTGTGTGGGGAAGGGAGAGGTTAGAGAGAGGAAAGGGATATTAGGGCATTACACATACATACATACATACATACATCTCTCATCTCTCTCTCTCTCTCTCTCTCTCTCTCTCTCTCTCTCTCTCTCTCTCTCTCTCTCTCTCTCACACACAATCTACTCCTTGTCGTGGTGTGGAAGCTTGTGTACCTCTGTGACCCAGAGAGCTATGCCAGCGGGAGGTGTATGCTCCTGGTAGGGCCACCAAGCTGGACAGGTCGAAGGGTAGAGGTCAGACTAATGTATACCAACTCACCCAGAGGTTAAATGGGTTTGTGTGGGGTTTACACACTCCTTCTTGGGCAGATGGGGCTCTCATTAGTCTGGGAAGACAGCCCACCTAAGAGAAGGAAAACTCTGATCTCAAACCTCCGCTGCCTTGCGGCTATACCCACTCTTAGGAAAGGCTTCGGGAGTCAACCCTGAGGAAAAATCCTGAGTTGGAGTCCCCAAAGCAGTCAGAGGCTGTATACAGCAACGTTCTGGCAACTCCTGCAATTGCACTGGAACCATGTGTATCAGCATTTGCCTTTCCAATGGACCATTCCAGTGACGTGGAGTGAGGGGGGGGGGGGGGGGGAGGGGCTGCTGTATGGGTAACAGCTTGCCCTCCATACTTACTTACCCAGGCTTTGCGCTCTGGAGAGGTCACTCCAGCTTCGCTTTGCAGCGTCGACAAAAACACGGGAAGTAGCAGTCTACCGGTTATAAGTCTGTATACTCAACTGGCGTAGAGTCAAACGCCAGGGGCTGCTTCTGATGGTGGGAGAGATAATCGCGCATCTCACTGGGCAGCTACCACCCGCCTTAAGCTGGGCTGCCCCCAGCCAGTAAGGTGCTGCCCCGCCACGGTCCGTTGGCCTCACTGGGTGCGTGGATTTTTTAGAGTGAAAACCGACAAGCGGATCAATAACTATGCTCCAGGCAACAGAAAAAACGAAAGGATTCGCAGTTAGAAACAGATTATTGGAGTCTATAACCCAACAAGTAGAAGGAACAGAACGAATTCTGTCTCTTCGATGCCAAACATCATCGGGTCCAGTCAGTCTAATTAGTGCCCACGCACCAACTTTGGCATCCACAGCAGAAGCAGAAGACAAGTCTTATGACGACCTCAGTGCTGCTATAAGGAGAATTCCCGACAGAGAATCATTGTTCATCGCAGGCGATTCAAACGCCAGAGTAGATGTCGATCACAACTCCTGGCCCACCTGCTTGGGTCAGTTCGGCACTGGGAAAATGAACGAGAACGGCCAGCGCCTGCAAGAGCTCTGCTGTCATCATGGGTTGTGCATCAGTAACACCTTCTTCAACACGAAACCTCAGCATCGAGTCTACTGGAGACACTCTCGATCCAAACACTGGCATCAGCTCGATCTGATCCTCACCAGACGTATCAACCTTTCCAGCATCAAGATCACTCGCAGCTACCAGAGCGCCGATTGTGACACTGATCACTCTTTGGTGTGCAGCAAAGTGAAGCTCCGTGCAAAGAGACTGCACAGTAGGAGAAAGGAGGGCCGGCCTTGCATCGACACCAGCAAAACACGCGATCAAAGAAAAGTGGAGGAGTTCCCACGCATGTTGGAGGATTCTCTCCCTGGCCCACCCACTGCAAATGCCCAAGACTGATGGGAGCACTTCAGAGATGCTGTCTACAACGCCGCCATGTCTACCTTTGGCAAAAAGACCAGCGAGTCAGCTGATTGGTTCGAAGCCCATTTAGAAGAAATGACACCAGTCATCAAGGCCAAGAGAAACGCCCTGACAGCATACAAAACCAATCCCAATGAGCAGAACCTCCAGGCTCTCCGTGCTGCTCGCAGCAAAGTGCAACAGTGTGCCAGGCAATGCGCCAACGATTATTGGCTTCAGCTCTGCTCCCAGATCCAGATCGCAGCTGACACAGGCAACATTAAGGCGATGTATGACGGCATCAAGCAGGCACTGGGCCCAACACAGAAGAAAACTGCCCCTTTGAAATCAGCTACAGGAGAGGTGATTCAGGACAGAGAACAACAGATGGAGCGCTGGGTAGAACACTGCACTGAGCTATATGCAAGGGAAAATGTAGTCACAGAAGATGCCCTGAATGCCATAGAGTGCTACCAGAACTGGAAGAGCTTGACAGAGAACCAACCATAGACGAACTCAAACGAAGCCCTGGACTCTCTTGCCTCTGGCAAGGCGCCAGGGAAAGACGGTATTTCCTCCGAAGTACTGAAGTGCTGTAAAGAGACACTCATCACTGAGTTGCATGAAATCCTCTGCCTCTGCTGGAGTGAAGGCAAAGTACCACAAGACATGAGGGATGCTAACGTCGTCACACTGTACAAAAACAAAGGTGACAGAAGCGATTGCAATAATTATCGTGGCATATCCCTCTTAGTATCGTTGGGAAAGTCTTTGCACGAGTAGTACTGAAGAGGCTCCAAGTACTTGCGGAGCAAGTTTATCCTGAATCGCAGTGCAGTTTTCGTGCCAATAGATCCACTAGAGATATGATCTTCTCCCTTTAAACAATTCAGGAGAAATGTAGGGAGCAAAGGCAGCCACTCTTCATTTATAGACCTTACAAAGGCTTTTGATCTGGTCAGCAGGCATGGCCTTTTCAAGATCCTCCCCAAGATCGGATGTCCACCCAAACTTCTCAGCATCATCAGATACTTCCACGAAGACATGAAAGGCACTGTCGTCTTTGACGGCTCAACATCAGCTGCCTTCAACATATGGAGTGGGAGTGAAACAGGGTTGCGTCCTGGCTCCCACCCTGTTTAAAATCTTCTTTGCTGTGATGCTGAAACACGCTGAAGACCATGTCGTGTGCATGGATGACGGACGGATCCCTAAAGACCTCCTCTATGGAGAACTTGTGCAGGGAAAACGTCCCACACGCAGACCACATGTGTGATTCAAAGACTGTGCAAGAGGGACCAGAACATTGACCAGAACAACTGGGAAGCAACAGTCCTCGAACGGTCAGCCTGGAGACAGACTGTGCAGAAAGGTCTCTCCAAGTTTGAAGAGACACTCGCTCAGCAGCACGGGGAAAAGAGAATGAGAAGAAAGGCTGCAGCCCAGGCAGACAGACCAGCGTCAGACTTCACCTGTGCCCTCTGCCACAGGGACATTCACGCGTCGGACTGGCCGAGGGGAGAGAGAGAGAGAGAGAGAGAGATTTTTTCCCCACTGCTAAATGTTCAGTATAATATTGTTTTGTCAATCAGTGTGTCAAGGTCAAGTGACCCAGGGGTTAGGAAGGAGACGGAGTAAGTGGCGGAGAAAGGCACAGTCGACACCCCAAACTCCCGACACCA
>JADBJO010025210.1:7500-24074 GCA_016801955.1 Conus betulinus
ATACTCATGCACTCAGTTGGCCACTTTTGAAAAACGATTTTTCTTATCTTTCTTTTCATTAGCTATGAAAGCAAACGTCGAATTAAAAATCCTTGTCCCGGATACATCAGTCTTTAATAACCGTGAGTACGTATCAGTGTGTACGTCATCGCTATTGTCGTGATTACTTTGATAATGATGGCGATAACGTACGCATAAAAAGTGATATGTGCCAGGTGCACAACGGGTTATAATACCGTTGACCACAGCGACCAGTACCACTGTAACAAACCTCTTTGTGCGTGTTGCTGTTGGATACAAAATACATTGCTGATGATACAAAACCCTGTGATACAAGCTATGCAGTCCATAAAATGCTCTTCAAAATATAGGGACTTGATAATCCAAGGCCTCCTTGCAAAAGCAAAATGGTAATGGTAAATGTTGCTTATAGCCTAGCCGAACGCAAAGGGCCATATCAGGGCTGTCACCGCGTTGAAGTTAACTCACAAGTCATTAAAAAAAAAAAAGAAGAAAGAAAAAGAAAACTTCTTTCACACAACGCAAAAACATGCCTTCTAAAAACACACTGGGAATTTTGTTCAAAATCTCTCCTTTGTAAAATCTTAGATCAGACGAAAAATGTTAATCTCCCTCAGAAATTCAAAGATCACATCAGGGGGGACATTTGAAAAAAAAAAATCGACATAATTATATTCTCCCAGAAAACAACAGAGCTGAAAGGCCAGCTCAAGGCTGCGCATTCCCACGGTTACTTTATCCTGAACAACTTCCTTCCAGACAGCAACATGACCATCCAGTCCATCCCAGGGAAAGTCGCCCGCAGCCTTTCAAACGTGACTTCCTCAGGGACAACGGCTCGGGAAGACCTAGGTGTCCCTGAGGGCTGCGTGGTGCTTGCCACGAACACTGCCTTCATCCCATGGGATAATTCCCACAACATCATCAGCCAGCATGTGTCCCAAGTGGTGGATACTGTGGTGGGTATCGTCTGTCTGCCCTTGCTCTTCCTCTTTCCGCCACCACCAACGTGTTGAACATGGCGGTGTTCGGGAAGCAGGGCCTGAGAGAGCGCATCAACCTCTGCCTCTTCTACCTCTCGCTGGTCGACTTTCTCCACATGCTGCATGCCTTCTTCTGCAACGTGGACAGGTTTTTATCTCCCCTCCCCCTTTTTATCTCTCCTTCCCGGATGATAAGTTCGGTCCCGTGTTTCAGTTCATCGTTGATCACAAACTGCTAGGACTTCGCAGCCTCACCTGGCTCTCAGGATTCGTCTCCATGGTGATTGCGTGCGAGAGATGTTTTTGCGTCGTCAGTCCTCTCCGCTCGCAAACGGTTCTGAGCACCAGAACGACAGGACTGATCCTGGCCTTTGCCACCGTCTTCTGTGTGACAGGCTCCCTGGTGAACGGTCTGAGATGGAGCTTGCCCTGCGTGTTTGATCCCCTGACCAACACAACCTCCACACGGCTGATGACCAGTCAGTTCTACGCCCGCAACAGAGCGCATCTCAACGCGCTAACCCTGTTTGTGGCCACGATACAGCCACCGCCTACCTCACCGTTATCGTGGCCACGACGATCGTCATGTCGGTGAAACTGAAAAGAATCATGAGCTGGCGAGAGCAAGCTTCCTCCAGTGCCCTGTCTTCGCGCGAGGTGGCTCTGACGCGCATGCTCATCGCCGTGTCCATTCTGTACATCGTCTGCTCTATCCCCAACATGACGCTGGGCATAGGCATCATGTTTGTGCCTGGGATGAATTTCAGTGGACGTTACTACAACATCACCATGTTCTTTATCGATGGCATGGAGCTGGCCTCCTACATCAACGCCTCTTTCAATTTCTTCATCTACTATTCGCTGCTGGGCTCCAAGTTCAAGAACACGCTTGATTCACTCGTGCGGTGCGGAAGTTCTCACTTCAAAGGACAGATACAACGGTTCAAATGAAAACAGAACAGAACATGTAACATGTTTAGATAGAATATGTGCTGGTGTTTGGTGTTTCATAATCATGGTGTGACTTTGAAAACAAAAAGAAAAAAACAAACAGAAAAAGAGAAGGCAGGAATATTCAATGTTTCAGTTTGAACCCTTGACATTGCCATCTCTCCTCTGCTGTCTGTACCCACAATCAACACTTACATCGACCATGCACGGATGACAAAATCTGACAATGGCTCCAGGAGTCTGAAGAATGAATCGGGCACAACACCCAGATTACATTAGACATTTTATGTTTAAAGCTCATGGGCACTCAATATAAAAAATACGATTATTTTCGATGCCCTTCTATATGTTCAATGCTCATGGGAACGCAGTATGGAAACAACGTAATTTCAATTCATATCTAAACGTAATGCCATTCTGGTGGTGTACGTGTAGTCTTCAAAAGGTTCCCCCCCCCCCCCCCCCCCACACACACACACACACACGGCTCTCCAAACCTCCAGCAACAGACTCCATGAGCAACCAAGGGTTTGAAACCCCGAACAATAGAATCCATTAGCAATACCTAAGAGGTTCAACTCCTTACTATTAGAGTCTACAACAATTAATAATTGTTTTACTCCCCTAACCGTAGAACCCATCAGCAACATTCAACAGTTTCAGTTCCCCCACTTCCCTGAAGATGGAGTATGGCTGCCTTAATGGCGGGATAAAAAAAAAACGGTCATACACACAAAACTCCACTCCCTTTGTTGGGTAGATGGGATTAATACTTGTCTGTCCATATACGGAGTGTCTGCAGGAGTATCAGCCTGCGTACGCAGAAGAAGAAAGAAGTTCCCCGACGAAAGAATCCTTTAGCTATTTTCCTGTGTTTCAGCTCCTTGGCAGTCAAATCCATTTGCAATTGTTATTTCGCCTCCCATCCATCCCCCTGGCAACTGATTCCATGAGTTATTCTGAAAATGTTCAGCTCTCTAGCAATTGAATCATTTTTTTTTTTTTCTCTACTTTCTTTTTTTTCCCAACTATTGTTTCGGCACGGAAACCGAAAAGTACATAGTTCTTAGTCGTATCCCGACACTTTTCAACCTCCAGTCTGTGCACGTGATGATAAGACGCGATTTTTCCCCCATGTGTTGATGTCAACGTGTCAATTCTTCAGATATCGCACGTGGGAGATGTCGAGTCTCTTCTTAGCGAAGTACAAGTAACCAAAAGCTATAGTTATAGGATAATGAAACAATTTGTTAGCTGGCCTTCTAGGCAGATCTTTAAACACTTAGAACTGCACCAAAAAAAAAAAAAAAAAAAAAAAAAAATTATTATGTTGTTTTCTTTAATGCTTGAAAAGACCCCAAGAACTTTTTTTTTCATTTTCAAATTAAAGAAAAAAAAGCCATAATAAATCTTTTCCCCTCTCAGGAAAACCATATTTCTTCACCTTAAAAATGACAACAGAACGTATTTATTTATTAATTTCAGGATCACGAAGATCTTTAAAAGATATTAGTTTTTTTTTTCATCCATAAAATGCCATGAAAATGTGTCGACTTTCTTTCAGTTCCAATAAAGTCTTAACACTAAACCTAGGAAAAAAAAAACCAATGTACCCATGTTTTCAGCTTTATGGTCTATAGTTATCTGTTTTCAATTGACATCTTCGCGTCTCGCCACCAGTTCTTTCATCTTTTCGTTGAATATCCAGTGACATCCATGCCAGATTAAGACCTCCTCCAGTTCATCTTCCAAGAACGTTCACATATCCGTCAAACTTACATACAAATTTTCACATTTTGGCCGATTTACTGGACATTTCCATTTCGCTCAAACATGGGCAATGAAAACCTCAGTTATCTACAAAGTGACTCGCATTTATACTCAGACTACACATCTTCCCCATTCTTCTAATAAATACTCCATCCTATACTCCGAACTCCTCTGCCTGTGCACAATCTGTTCCGCTAAAGAAGACTTGACACTGCTTGTAGCCAAAATGTTTGGACTTTTCCCCAACTGTGGATACTCAATGGCTGCCTTGACTGATACTTTCAATCGCACGAAAGCTGTGGCCAGGAGTTCTCACAGGTAGGCCAGCCTCCAAAAACGCAACAGACAGATCAGTTGTCTGCTAACACCTTCCGCCCTCACAGACTCTCCATTTTCAGGATCCTCGTGATCAACTGGCACATAGTAGAAGATCATAAACCTGCTTTTGAGACCAAACCCATCATCCTTTCAGGGGCGACCAACACCTTAAAGAATTATAACTCAACAAAATCTACGCACACTACACAACTTGGTAACTTTCTCACCTCAAATCCCAGCTGCAAAACTTGTTAACTCACCAAGCCGGACACCATCCTACATGGCCCCAGAGACTCGTTCGAAATGAAACGCACATTCTGTCACAGTCGCAACAGTGTTAATGCCGTCCATGTTCAAAAACTGTGTTCGCAATCTACCACAGTGACCTGCCTACCTCACACGACACTTTTTCCGCATGGAACTCCATCGATCTGGGACCATGTTTGCGCCTCTAAACATTGGAAGTGGGACACGACTGCCCAGTATGGGCTGGGATCTGTCGACCAGCGCCGCACATGTGTTTATCCGTTCTGGAAATGTTGATTCTGACGAGGTGGAAGAACACCTGAAAGTGTCCAGTTCTGAGCCTGGAGATAGTGACTTGTTAGACTCCGTTTGGCTGGTGCATACTGCCCTCTCCAGCCTGCAAGTGAAGGTGTTCCATCCACGTGGTTCTGAAGTAGCACCGAAAGACTGACCCCACTTCTTCGTGAGACATGTTCTTGCTTGCTGCTGTGTTGGAAGTTTTCTCCGCCTTCTCATTTCCCTAACACACTACAGTTGGAGGGAATCCACTGCAGTGATCAATGACTTTTGTACTGAGGACCTGCAGTTCCCTTTTCATGTGCTACAGGATCTGCTCTCCATCCCGTGTGCGGCGGTTCTGAAGAAGACACCAACAGTCCATGAAGAACAATGGAAAACTATTTTCATCGGTCAGTATCCGAGTGGAAGCGAGCACGGCACATGGTTTAGAGACGTTGTCAGTTGCAACGGCTTTGCTGACGTTGCCAGCTTGAAGTTGATATATGTACCACCTCTCCAGTTCTGCAAAGCATTCTGGCCATTTGTGCGGACTCAGGTCCACTGTTGGCTTGTTGGCATTTGAAAGTGAAGAGCTTCAGATCTGTCTCCGTGTGCTCCTCCCTTGCACGGATCCCACGGATGACAGGACGACAGAAAGAACAACCAGCAAACGGTCTTGAGTCGCGGGAATTTCGTGCTGTTGATCTTTGGCTGGAATTGTTCTTCTTTTCTTTCTTTTTTCTTCGTCCGAGGTGCCTTAATCACGTGGGTTTGAGACAGAAGACCATAGAACTTCTTGCAAAGGGAACTTGATTTCGATGTCGAGGTAACAGGTCTAGGAAAGCTAATGATTGCAGCAAATCATATCAGAACACTCTGCAGGAACGAAACCCAGTCCCACATCAAGTGGGTAATGGAGCTCAGCCATGTGAGTAACGTGAAGGTGAACGTTCAACACTGTAGTTAGCCTAGGCTGTTCTAGAAAATTACGCCACTACGGGGGTGTTGGATCATTGCACGTGTTGCTTCTTCTGCCGCGACAGAAGCTCTATTATCGATATTTCACCAATGATGTTGCTGATGACTTCTGTTATCTATGTTGTATGCCGTGTTCCAGTACACACACACACACACACACACACACACACACACACACACACACACACACACAGATCAACAAAGTATCAAAGTATATGTCAAATGTGCTAATAAAAACATATTTTCATACTACTCAAGGATTTTTTTTTGTCTCTGTAGTGTGTGACTCTTTTAAGTAGGCCATAGTTCTTTTCTTCCGCATATGAAGCAGAGCATACAACAAATATCCAATTTACAGTGATAGATGTTTTGTTTGTTTTTGTTGTTTGTTCCTGACTCCACTTATGACTCAATCTTACTGACGTGCTGTTGGCGTTTGTTTGTGTCCGTGCCCCAAATGAGTGCAGGAAAGGAAATAACGCCTAGCTGCGCTTTGTCAGTTACTTCTATTTCTGGAGCTTCAATGGGAAGGTTTTATGTATATCTATGTAACCGTTTCTTCTGTAAACCTGGGCGCCGTCATCTTTGTATTGGGCTCCTATGACAGTCTACACACCATGCACCCCGTTGCATGTACTTACGATCATGCCTGTTGATGTAGGAATCAAATCAACAGATGTTCACTGTAAGGGGGGAGAGAAGGGGAAAAGGAGGGGAAGAAGGATTCTGATTTAAAAAAACAACAACAAAACAAACAAATTGGATAAAGAGGCGTATTTAAATACAAAGTCCCACTCGATTCATACTCTCAAATCAACAAAATTCCAATGTACATTCACACACTAATTTATTCATTCATCCATCAACAGTTTCATTTCATATACACGACGCATCAAATGTTTTCTCTCACCTTACTGTACTACAGTCAGTCGCACCGTACATTCACACAAAGTTATAATTCTGACGGTCTAAACTCGGACTCCGGAACAAAAGACAATCACTAGTCTCTTCCGAACTTGAAAATCGTCTCCTTCTTCTTGTATTCAGGTCTTCATCCAAATTGTTGCTTCAGAAACTCCCCACGGTCCCATCTGTATCACTCCAATGTAGGATCCCGTGAAAAAAAAAAATCGATCCCACCTCTACACGACGCATACAGACACAGTATACTGGACAGATCCAATTCCGCTATCCGGCTCTCAAATCCGGTCGGCAGCACGTCGATAGATCCAGCCAATGCACAGCCCCAAGGATATAGCCACAGACGAACTATTTGCAAGCTACAAGACCCTCACGGACACGTCAGCCATTTCTCCAAACGGCTCCACAGACGTGGGAGGCAAAACCAGATAAACACTCCACTAGAATCACCACTTCTTCAGGCCGCTGTAAAGATCCATAGAAACAAGGAGACACGGAGCACCCTCCCTCGTTCGTTCGAACAATTTATGGGTTACACTAGCCTCACGATCACGTCAGCCATTTCTCCAAACGGCTCCACAGAGGTGGGAGGCAAACCGGACGAACACCCCATTAGGATCACTACCTCTTCAGGCAGCTGTTGAAATCCACCGGAATACGGATACACAGAACACCGTCCCTCAGATGCCTAACATCTAGAACTTAGGGACCATAGCTCAGAGAGCTAGCTCATAGAAACAGCAGATCAACAAGCCTAGCTTGTAACTCTCACCATAACGCCGTTACTATCTGTAGTTAAGTGACGTCTTATCTTAACAATTACGTCACTACCAAGATGCGTAATTCTAGTATTACACTCAACATACTAAGGGATACTCCTGAACACCGCGAGGCAACAGCAAAATGAAACACGGGGCAAAAATATTTAAACAATCAGCTCTCTATCTTTGGTTACCAATAATTATTAACCACATTTATTCTGCTGTGACATTCACCAGATCAGAATACTCTTATCTTGGTATTTCAACGGAAAGAGTCATTTGGAATTCAAGTCCGGATTAGCACTGCGAAAATTTCCAAACATTGTGGTTCAAATAAGTTATACATATAAACATTGACATGAAGCCTGTATAGTATAGCATAGTATAGTTTAATATAGTATAGCATAACATAGTGTAGTACAGCATAAAAGTGAAGTATATAGAAGCACAGTATCGTGCAGTACCATCTAGCATGAAATTGTGACATGCACAGTCCACATTAGCCCCTACCAGCCCCACCTTTGATGGTAGTGATGGTACGGCCGAGAGGGCAATTCTTCAGCCCACCTTCACAAGCAGTGTTCCCCATGTCTGCCTGGCTCAGAACACTGTATCACTGTATCCCAGGCCACGGTCATCTTAGTCAGGCAGCGCTCCAACGCCCATTGCCCCACATCTCCAGGAGCCGCCCCCAGCGACACAGGTTAGACCCGCCGTCACCCATATGGCTGGAAGGATCGCTGCGCCACCTGACACTGACCTCTCACATCAGTGTCCTTCAAAGGAGATCGGCCACCTCTCCCCTGGCGTCTGCTGCTATGCCGCACTTGCAACGAACCGGTGAGAAACTCTTCCGCATGTAGCAAAAGGGAAACTCTAAAACATTATCAGTGAAATCCTTCTGCATACATGAGCAGTGTCTACAAAAAGCAAACAAGCGCGCAAAGTGAAAGGGAAAATAAGGATCTGGAATAAAATGGTAGACTGAAGTTTGTCTACAATTCGAATGGCGGAAATATTAAAGACACAGTCTACCGGGGCCATTAACGAGTTTTAAAAAATCAGCAAGGATTAAGATTTACTCCTACTCAAACAAGATATAGATAGATAGATAGATAGATAGATAGATAGATAGATAGATAGATAGATAGATAGATAGATAGATAGGTAGATAGAAAGGTAGGTAGGCAGATTAGACAGATATTAGACAGATAGATAGATAGATAGATAAATAGATAGACAGATAGATAAATAGGCAGACAGAGAGACATGGACAGACAGACAGACCGACAGACAGGCAGATAGATAGATCGATGGAAAGATAGATAGATAGAGAGACAAAAGTAATAGATAAATAACTTATCAAATGATGGTGTGTACTTGGAATGGATGTAAACTGTATGATGGTGCAATGGTGTGGCAGTGGAATGGATGTAAACTGTATGATGGCCTGGCAGTGGAATGTATGTAAACTGTATGATGGTGTGGCAGTGGAATGTATGTAAACTGTATGAAGGTGTGTACTGCAAATGAATGTAAACTGTATGATGGTGTGTACTGAAAATGGATGTAAAACTGTATGATGGTGTGTACTGAAAATGGATGTAAACTGCAAGATAGCGTGGCAGCGGAATGGATGTAAACTGTATGATGGTGTGTACCGGGAATGGATGTAAACTGTATGATGATGTGTCCTGGGAATGATGTAAACTGTATGATGGTGTGTACTGGGAATGAATGTAAACTGTATGATGGTGTGCACTGGGAATGGATGTAAACTGTATGATGGCGTGGCAGTGGACTGGATGTAAACTGTATGATGATGTGTAGTGGGAATGGATGTAAAACTGTATGATGGTGTGTACCGGGAATGGATGTAAACTGTATGATGATGTGTACTGGGAATGGATGTAAACTGTATGATGGTGTGGCAGTGGAATGGATGTAAACTGTGTGATGGTGTGTACTTGAAATGATGTAAACTGTATGATGGTGCGTACCGCGAATGATGTAAACTGTATGATGGTGTGTACTGGGAATGGATTATACTGTATGATGGTGTGGCAGTGGAATGGATGTAAACTGTATGATGGTGTGGCACTGGAAATGGATGTAAACTGTATGACAGTGTGTACTGGGAATGATGTAAACTGTATGATCATGTGACACTGGGAATGATGTAAACTCTACGATGGTGTATACTGGAAATGATGTAAAACTATATTATGATATGTACTGAGAATGACGTAAACTGTATGATGGTGTATACTGGGAATGATGTAAACTGTATGATGGCGTGTACTGGGAATGGATGTAAACTGTATGATGGCGTGTACTAGGAATGATGTAAACTGTATATGATGGTGTGTACTGGGAATGATGTAAACTGTATGATGGTGTGCACTGACAATGATGTAATCTGTATAGTGGTGTGTACTGGGAATGGATGAAAATTGTAATACTGTGTGGCACTGGAATGGATGTAAACTGTATGATGATGTAAACGTTGAAACGGATGTAAATTGTTATGACATATGAATTGTATGATGGTGTGGCACTGGTAACAGATGTAAATTGTATGACGGCGTGGCACTGGTAACGGATGTAAACTGTATGATGGCGCTGCACTGGTAACAGATGTAAGTTGAGTGACGGTGTTGCTTTGGAAACAGGTGTGAACTGTATGGCGGCGTGGCACTGGGAATGGCTCTCTGCAGCGTAGCATCTCACTCGGCAGGTGCGACAACGCAGATGGCCTCTTCTGGTGCACCATTAGCTGTACAGGTGGTATGTTAACCATGAAGAAAAATGAGGATCAAGAGAGATTCTGCAGATAAATAAAAATCATTACACCCATTACTCTTCAATACTGCAAGGGTTACAAGTCGAAGTTCATCTAAATTTTTTGCATACTTACGTATGAAGGTGCTGTGGTTTACGTGGTGTGATTCTTTTGATTATTTCGTATGAAATAATGAAGAGAACTTGCCTCAAATCAGTTCACGGGCCAGCAGGCGAAGCGTGAAGTGAACCGTTGAGTTGCACGTGCCGCCCATGTGTGCTGTGTGTTGAGACGGTCTGCAACTGTGTGTGCTTCTTGATTTGTGTCATGCAGCGCTGAATTCTCTCCCCTCATGGGCCCCCACCCGTGTTGGCCGGCACTGACGTAAACAGTACGGTTGTTGTTGTTGTTGTTTGTTTTGTTTTGGGTTTTTGGTGAAATTAATGGGAGCGTTGTGTTGACATAATGGATGGCACTCCAAAGTTAGCAGGAAACAAGTTACAACCTACAAACGATGACATTCAAAAAACATTTTCCTGCCCAGAAAAAGAACTACTTATTTGGAGGAATTGTCTATTTTATCGGTATGCTTCAATTACCAATGACACTGTTGTTATTGAAAAGAATGACTACGATTGTGATGGCAACATTCTTTCCTTTCCGTTGTGGATCAATGAACCTGAGCTCTTCAGCCTCGCCAAGTCGGTCCTACGTATTTTCTGCGGTGTGTCCAAACGTCTTACTGTGACATTATACTTTACCAGGAAAATGACAGGAACCTTACTGTGTCAGGGAGCAGACTGCGAAAAAATGGGACACGGACGAATGTGAGATCTTGAAAGACACTGTTCCAAATACTGTAATAATGATGATTCGCATTCATTGAAAAAAAGTGCTGACTTCTATTCCCTTAACATTTCTTACCTTTGATGACAGCATTTGCTTATTTTCACCTGTGTGTGCCCAGGATGTGTTCTCGCCTCCCCCTCCCACATCGCCTGCCCTTGCCCCTGCTGATAAAAGTCTTTTGCTGGATTCTGTGTGGGATCTTTCCGCTACGACGCCATTCTCTGAGATTAAGTTGACTCAGGTAGCTGGTGATGATAATGATGAGCATTCACGAGCGCAACAACATACTTCTAACTTCGTTGATAGTTTTGTTCTACACAAACAGCTCAGCAAGAGCTCGAAGACAGATTGGGGTGAAATCTACCCCGAAACTTGCCAAACGCTCAAAGCGCAATCGTAGACGAACCCTGTGTCCTATTATTCAGCATGTTGACAGGTCGGTCAGTGAGAAACTTGATTCTATAGAAACGACCCTTGATATCATGGTGAATAGCCAAACTGAAGACACCTTGAGTTAGTGTCAAAACTGGAAGATTTTAAAGTAGCTCTGAAGAAGGAGCTTAAACATTATACTGACCACAAAATAGAATGTCTGCAGTCACATATAGATGACCTTACATCTTCTATCTCTAAAATGGACAACACCATTGTTAGTTTGGTCAAACAAAACCACTCCTTAAAAAACACAGGTTGGAACTCTCCAGTCCCAAATCCAAGTGATCAAAAACCGACCTATGGCTATCAGTGTTTCCACCCAATGTGACCTTCCTGTTGCTGACGTCAATGTAAATGCTGTTGACGTACAACAGAGTGCCTTGTCTCTCTCTGAAGATGCGGTGTCTTCCCCATCCCCCGTTCATGGCATTTTAGATTATAGAACCCCCACAGACCTGACACCCCCAGAAGATGAGGCGAGTGAGGAGTGTTCGGCAAACAAATGTCAGTCTGATCCTCAGGATCAGCATGCCGACATAGTCAACACGGACGTGCCTGTCCAAAACCGGTTTGATCTTTTATCCAGTGTCCATGAGAAACAGCAAGGGACCTGACAACACTGCACTTTTTAAACACTCCCCCAATGTCCAGAGTTCTACAGAAAACTTCCTCCAGCACCAGGACTCTACACATAGCGTTAACCCAACACACAAAAAGAAGCCCCCTAAAGAGATTTTGAGTGAAATCACCATCCCCAATCATACTTCATCACTGCTCATAGGTGACTCGGTCATAAGGAATTTAAATCCCCAAAAGCTTCAGACGTATAACGACCCTCTCTTTAAAATATGCATTCCCGGTCTAACTGCAGTCGACATCATTCAATGGTTTAAATGGCTTAGAAAAACAGAAGAACAGATACAAACTGTCATTATACACGTTGGTGTCAATGACTGCCCAGCTGGTCCTATCCCAACCCAGGTCTGGTGTGTGAACTGATTGGATTATGCCAGACCTGTTTCCCCTCAGCTTATATAGCCTTTAGTTCCATCATCCCAGCTCGTGGCCGGAGTCACTTAAACAACAGCATTGCACCATCTAACAGGAACCTTTATCAGCCTGTACCAGTATGAAAGTAGACCTAATTGACAACCACAGTGCCTTTGTCACCCCACGTGGTGCACCACGTCTCGCTCTGTATAGAGATGTTACCCACCCTAGCGTGAGAGGCACTGCATGCCTGGCAGTAGTAAATTTTCAAAAAAGTTCTTCCCCAGATTGTGCAACCCAGAGCCAAGACTCTTTCCGTGGACCTGTCTTCTCTCGTGGCCCACCCAACGTCCCTCAGTTTCTCCCTTAGACCACAGTAGGGGGAGAGTCCCATTTTACAGCAATACCCAGTACCGCTCACAACCCTACTCTTCGGTGAATGAGCGAGTTCCCCCATTAGCTTCCTCTTCCCACTTCCCCCAGTTACCCTCCCATAATGGCCAGGTCAGCTGTGACAGGACCTATCCAATACAGACTGGATATCCACGTGATCTGGTCCCTTCAGAGAGGTTGGAACGTGACACTGACGTAATGATCTTTCCCTCCTTAGTTAACCAGTCTAAAGATAGCAGACCTATGAATGCTTCTAACGATGCTTCTTCAGCATTCCCCCATTCCCACCACTCCTTCCCCAGACACAAAATTACACAGCTCCCTACTCCGCTTATCCCAGAACTCCAGCTCCATACCCATACCTGCCCTATGTGCCTGGAGGAGACCCCTTGCCAAGACAGCATATTGGTTCGGGTGGTTTTAACTCCTTATCCACAGCAGGGTGTAAACTATGACTCCCGAAATTGGCCACCACCCAGGAATCCCCAATACCAGTATGCCAACCATTTAAACATGGCACCACTGATGGCCTACCAGCGTGCGTGGTCTTCAGTGATCTATACCAGCCTGGTAGACTCCACCCCATTTATCAAACCTAACGCTCATATGATGATCTACCCCATAATGGAATTTGCTGGTAATGTGTGAATTAAAGTTGTTTTTCATGTTTGTATGACCATTTGTTCTTTATGCATTCATTATTGTTATGTAGTCTCCGAACGTTTGAAGGGACTCAAGTCGTCAGTAGATTTGAAGTTCGTTTGTATGAACGGTCCTGCTTACACGGGGGGGCAATGATGATATTGTATGGATCGTGGTGCTTCTCCTTAGAAATTGTGTGGCCTTGTTGGTGTGAAAGCTTTCTTTAAATATTTGCATTATATTGATTATTGAACTTCAGATTACTTTTCTTCGTAGTTAAGTTCACTATTTTTTTTGCTCTGTGATTCTAGTGCATGCTTGTTTGTGCGTCATTTTGATTCCTACTGAGTTGATTTATAATTGCTATTGTCCTGCTGTTAATTATGGACAATATCAATGCCACCAAATGGCTAAGTAAACCTGGATTTAAGATAGGATATCTTAATGCTTGCCATTTGATAAACAAAATTTCAGAGCTACCCTCTATTATGTCTAATTCTAACGATTGTTTTCATGTTTTCGGGTTTTCTGAATCGCGACTAAGTAATGTAATACCTGACAGTGTACTCTCGATTCCTGGTTACAATATAATCCCGAAGAGACGCTGCCGTGAAATTCGAAACTGGTTTGGTAACGTATGTTCATCAATCTGTAAATTATAGGGTCTTAGATATGTTCAATAGATTCAATATTGAAAGTATTTGGATTGAAATTCGCCTAAAAGGGACCAAACCGTTTTTAGCCGGCTTCATATACAGAAACCCAGAAGAGAGGGTAGAGTGGTCACAGCGTTTCGAACTCATGATGGAAGATGTTTGAGTTATTCTACGGAAGTTGTCCTGCTAGGTGATTTTAATATTGACTTACTGAAGCCCCACGAAACATGGAAAAGATGTTATGGATTATTCAACCTGAAGCAATTAATAACACCCCTACTAGGAAAACGCCACAGTCTGAAACAATAATAGACCACATTTATGTCACTAGCCCCAGTAACATAATAGAAACATAATAGAAACGTCTGTTCCCCAGTCCTTGGCCTGAAACAATAATAGACCACATTTAAGCGACATAATAGAAACGTCTGTTCCAGTATGGCTAAACCATTCCCAGTATGCTTAACCTGGTCAAAGAAAGGTATAAAAATTCCCAGATGTGGTCATAAATGTATATCGTTTCGCTCCTATAGAAACTTTATTGAGGAAGAGTTCCTGTCTGACTTAAGCATGGCAAAACTTTACAGAGGTTTACCAACATACAGACCCGGAAAAAGCATTATCAATATGGTATACAATTTTCATGTCCGTTTTTGATAAACATGCCCCCTAAGAACCAAGCGGGTCAAATCCATAGAAAACCCACCATGGTTGAATGCAGAATTAATGCCGAAATCCAGACTCGCGAGAGAAACTATTGCAAGCCACTGGCAAAGACGATAACTTCAAGAAAACAGCGAAACAAAGTAAACGCAATGAAACGACGCGCTCGAAAAAGTATTTTAATGACTTGATTAAATCTAAAAGTGATACTAAATCAATTTGGAAAGCTATAAACCAACTATCAGGGAAAAAGTCATTAGCAACAGCCCCTAGTAGTGATAATCTCTCTGCCCAAAAAGCTGAACGAAACATTTCACAACTGTTGCCCAAAGAGTTGTTACGAAAAGACAAACAACTCACAGTCAGAAACGATCTGATCTGTTGTTGTTAAAACATTTTTGTGATCAAAAAAACATCCACTCAAAACTTCAGTTCCCATTCATTAGTGTGCACGAAGTTTTCAAAGAACTATCATCTTTAAAACAGTCTCGTTCACGGGGTTTGGATGGACTTGACAGCAAAATCTTGAAGATATCTGCACCCATTATTTCGGAACACATTACATATGTTTACAATCTCTGTCTTGAAAAATTTGTTATCCACAAGCATTTAAGGATGCCAAAGTGCTGCCGATTCATAAGTCTGGTGATCTTTCGGACCCATCCAATTATAGACCGATTTCTATATTATCTGCTTTGTCCAAACCTTTGGAAAAAACACATTAAATGTAATCTTCATTCACATTTTACTAAATATGATCTATTTCACCCCAATCAGAGTGGGATTTAGAGCCAGTCATTCCTGCCACACCATGCTCACAAACTTAATAGAAGAATGGCATTTAAACATAAACAATGATTTATTCACTGCTGCTGTCTTTGTTGATTTTGCAAAAGCATTTGATACCATTGATCATGATCTTTTATCTAGAAAATGTTTTATATGGACTTACCTCAGACTCAGTAAATCTCATTTCATCTTTTTTGAACAATAGAAAGACAAGCAGTATTTCAGGATTCCATTATGTCACTCTCTTATGACTGTGAAATATGGTATTCCTCAAGGATCTATTTTAGGTCCTATTTGTTTTCTATTTATGTTAACGATTTACCACTTCATGTAACGTCGTCTACTGAACTGTTTGCTGATGATACTACCCTTTATAACAAAGATAAAAGTCCTGAAGTAGTGTGTTGCAACATGCAGAATGATTAGATAAATTAGTCAGCTGGACCGAAGCAAATCATATGGCTCTTCACCCTCTTAAGTCAAAGTTCATGTTAATTACCACCAGACAGAAAAGACAAAAAACATTAAAAACCCTGCCAAGCCTTAAAATGTATGACAAAGCATTGGAAGAAGTCGAATCGCACAAATTGTTAGGTCTTACACTTGATAATAACATATCTTGGTCTAGCCACATATCTTTACTTTGTAAAAAAAACTATCCAAGAAAGTGTTTCAGCTAAATAGAATAAAGCATTTTCTTAATGAGCATACTCGAAAGATATTTTTCCATGCATTCATCCAACCGGACATAGACTATGCTTCAACTTGCTGGGATTTGGCAAGTAAAAACTCCTTTAAGACCTCTTGAGAGCTTATACAGACGTTCTCTCAAACTTATTCTGCTCAAATCATCGTCCCTCCTACCCAGTGATTACAAATACTTAGGTATTCTTCCCTTTGGGTTTAAATGCCGTTTTAATAAAGCTAATTTTATGTACAAAATTATAAATAATTTAACGCCGTCTTATCTCCATAGAAAATTCATTGTAAACGATATTCGTAGTAAACGTACTATATTTCACCCCACGACCTAGGACTAATCTCTTCATGACTCCCTTACTTACTCGACATCTTTAAAATGCCGGCTTGGTTACTACTTTCGATTTCTAAGTACCTTTCCCCAGTCCAAGTCAAATGGCCATTTTCC
>JADBJO010025211.1:0-24074 GCA_016801955.1 Conus betulinus
CTCTCACACATTATCTTTCAACAACAAAGCATCTGTTTAAAAAAATTACAGAAATGAGCAAAAAGAGGGGATTAAAAGATTACACTACAGTGTTTCATCTTTAAAAAGAAAAAAAAGTATGGCATCTTCATCATTTAAAAACAGAAAAAAAAAAACCTCACACAGACCCATGCAGGGCCCATCACACTATCATTCCCTCTTCAGTTTTTTACATGCTTTGCTTTCCTCCCCAGGACTACATTCAGGTCAATCTACAAAATCATGCTTTGCTGACCTCTTTGAATGCTCTGTTCTCTCAGGTAGAAACTGAGTGTTTTCCTTCACAACAACAACAGCTCACTGTCTCTTCTTTGTCTCAGTTACAGCTACTGTGGATTTCACGTTATGGGTGTCGGCATGTCTCTACACACTACAGCATCTGTTCATTCTCATCTTAATTAGTTTTGACTGCTGTGCGCCAGACAATGACGTTAACTGGGTTTTGACATGTTCTTGAACACAGCATCAGCTTACACCCTACTCTTTCTTACTTACGGCTACTGTGTTTCGCGTTGTACTTGTTTCCTTCACATTGGCTGAAGTTTACACTCTCTGCTCTTTCTAAATCACAGCCATTGTGTTTCACATTATTGAGTTTTGGCATGTTCCATCTAAAATGTCATAGACATTCTTAGAAATTCTAGTTCTCAAGTCTGGACAACCCCAAAATCTGCAAACTGGCAATATTTCAAGTCCAAGATTTGGGCAGCATCTGAAATAAACTATTTCCAATAATAGTTTGTTTTCAGCAAAACATATATTGCTTGTCCCCAGCAGTATTTTCACATGCTCAAAAAGCCTTACCATCTAAACATTTTCATGATAATTTGAAACTACAATATGATAACTTTCATTCTTTTTCATCTCATCGTGTAATAACAAAGAAACTCTGGTCTCTTTGATAAAAAAGTAATCTCTCAAATAAAAACAATAAATGTAATAAAATGTATGGAGAAATTAGCTGTCCCATTAACTTTCAATGCACCCTACATCGCTCGCTCTTACTAGCTCTTGCCCCCTTGCCCCCTTCTTCCTTCTTGGCATGCTCAGTGTATCTTTGGCAAATTCTAAACTAGAAGGGCACTTGGGCAAGTGCAGGCCTCTGTTATGGTCGAATGGATGCAGGATCTGTGTCCTTTGTGTGTTAATTTATTAAAAAAGAAAATCATCTTGTCTGTCAGGGGAAGATACAGTAAGTACAGACTTTTACATGTACCTGTTTCAATACCACATTGAAAATATGAAATGTCAAGGTTTACATTGCTACGGTTATAATAATATATTAATGAATATTATTTATTCATACTCATTATTCATAAACAGTCACTTCACAGTGTTGAGGTTCAGCAGAAAAATTTGTAATAATCTTGCCGAGCGGATCCTAGTCTGCAGGTTAACTCTGCATAGCAGATTCGCACCAAAAGGTCGTAGGTCGCTCTCGAGCCACATGACGCCTTTCCACCAAGTTTGGTTAAAATGGTTTCATTAGCCTGCTGACTGACAAATCAACCAACCCACACAGCAAAATGACCCTGGTGGATGAGAGGAAAGCGTTAAAAGTATGTACTTCAGCTGCTACATTTTCTGGTGTCCCCATTCAGGTGCTAAGGGGAGCAGGGGGGCATTCAACTGTAGACTGGAACTGTCGAACACCTTACAGCCTCGGCTGATGAAATTTGAGGCAGGCTTCTGTCGGAAAACACCTCACTGTTCATGGAAAATTAAAAAAAGAAAACCCTTAAAACCTGTACTTTTCTCTGATAAAAATAGGCAAGCTCTTATTTAAATTCTAGATCTCTTCTGCAAGTTTGGGATCTGGGAAATAATTTTTCTTGATCAGGGAACTGCGGAGATATTTGTGAGAGTTGACAGCCATGATACACGAGTGTTTCTGCCTGATGCTCACAAGTAATGGCTTTTTAACTATTGTCTTCTGATCAGCAATTTTAACACATTCCTGGTATGACACAGATTTCATTTCCACAGATGATTTCACCAGAAATGTACAGGAGAGAACTGTTTTGCAGACAGATTACAGATAGCATATTACCGTTAGTCACACACACACCCTCATCGCCATCGTCTTCAGTCCAGTGTGGTCTCTCTCCACACAACAAAGTCAGCAGAGGACATCTTGAGCAAAACAACGCATTACATGCAAAGGAATACAGAAAGCACGCTACATTCAAATGTTCCCTTTGAAAACAGCCATTTTAAAACTTCCTCAATTATATCATATGCAGTGATCTCGTTTCCAACTTGGAGGGCTGGCAGGAGTGAAAAGAGGAAGGGGGTCAAAGGGGATGGGGGAGAGGGTCCTTTGGCTGTTGATAATCACATCAAAAGAAGTCCCCCACAATACTGCAGTGCATTTCTGTTTTTCATCCCAAACGCATGTCCACCACATTCTGATTTTACCCTAAATTGCCGAGACGATACAAACTACTCCTGCTTGCTGTGAAACCCCATCCCACCCATGAGTACATGCAAGCCCCAGAAGCGTCGGACCACCTTACATACAGAGAGGACAAAAGAGCATCAACAACAAAAGCACAGCAAAACTCTCTCCAGTTCTGGCATGTGGCGATCATGTACAAGTCACTGTTTGGCCAACAGAGTCCATACCCAACACACACACATTAGACACACAACGGATCCTTGGCACATAGAATCAACCCCAAGCCACCCCCTCCCTGCCCTGCCCCCCCCCCTCACCTCCCCCCCCCTCCCCCCCCTTTGCACAATGACTACAAACAAAATCAAACAGCCAAGTCTTCATCATCATAACATGTCATTTCTGTCCACCACTCTACAACTTCAGCTACATGTCTCTAAGCATACTGGTACATCTACAGTCACACCCTACCACAACAAACATTTGAGAACTGTTTCACAGACTACAACACTGGAATTTTGATGTTCTGGAGATAACATTTGTCTCATTTCTCTACCATGGCATCTGTTTTCATTTTTTCTACCAGACGTTATCACCACAGTACAATTTCTAGAAGAAGAAAAAAAAAGGAATATAAAACAGGAGCACATTTTGGGGACAAAATCAATACCTTTATTCTCAACTGAACACGACATCTGTTCAAGTTTGTGGACATATACATCTTGACCGTTTGCTCCAGTTCTCTGTGATGTTGTGACTCGATACTCATAATGAAAACAAGGGCTACACTGGTTTTCATCTAACAAGCCTAATAACAAAGTACAGCCACTCTAAAACCTTGACACACTCGGGAAAGGACAGGGACAGATGGGGGTAAAGGGAGGGGGAAGGAACTGAAATGCACTAACATCTTAAAACAACAATACATGTGGTTTTATGGATTTGTCAGAGCTGCAGTCAGTTACTGAGCATTTCACAGGAATTATGACAAAAACTCTCTCTCTCTCTCTCTCTCTCTCTCTCTCTCTCTCTCTCTCTCTCTCTCTCGCACTCTCTCACACACACACACACACACACATGCACTTTCACTCTCTCTCACTGCACTACCACTCTACACACACACACACACACACACACACACACACACACACACACACACACACACACACTCTCTCTCTCTCTCTCTTACATGCACTCTGCAAATGCATTCATGGATGGCTTGACAAATTGCTGTTGCTTTCTTGTTGCTGTCCAACATGGTGCTGGCACCTGTTGACGTTCTGTCCCGCACGGCAAACGTCACAGCATCCAGGTCACCGTGGAGTCATCTGCCCCTTGCTGACACCCAGTTGAACTCAATGTCACATAGCAGCTGGTGCACCCACCCCCTCACCCTAACTGGAGGGGGCAGTGGGTCAGTACAGATGGGCCACGCACTGTCAGTCTTTCAGCATCTCCACAAAGCTGGTAGGAAACAGACCTCTTCGCCTTGGGTTGTTCTCCACTTCTCCCTCCTGACAACACACCGTATGCATCAGGTCACTCCTTCAGCATCTTCACAACTCTGCAGGGAGGATGTTATGAACACCACATGCACTATGTCAGTCCTTCAATCTTTTCACAAGTCTGGAGGGAAGGACCTGACACAATTAACACAACACTCTGCCGCATGAAACACTCAAACAACATCCTCACAAAAATTAAAAGAAAACCTCACACACACACACACACACACACACACACACACACACACACACACACGTACACACGCACACATACACACACACACACACACACACACACACACACACACACACACAAACTTTGCAACTCCAGGTCAGTCCTTCAACACCATCTCAACACTGGTGGGACAGACATGGCACGCACCACATACATCACCACATCAACCCCTGAACACCATCACATCAGTGGAACGACAGACCTGACACACACTACATTCAACACCATGTCAATCCTCCAACTTCCTAGACAAGCTGAGGAAAAAAGACCTGACACACCCACATACAACACCAGGTCAACACCTTCACAACAATGGACAGATGGACCTGACATGAACCATGTCATCACCACCTTCACAAACCATCTTCACACCACTGAAAGAAAAAAAATGACACACACCATTGACACCACTAGGTCAGTCCCCAGAAGAACTAGAGGGAAACACAACCTGACACACACACTGTGACCCTGAAGCAACCTGCATGTTAACCTGTTTTATCCCTCAAATAACCTGTATGTTTACCTGCTTTTTTTCCCTGAAGTAACCTACATGTTAACCTGTTTCATCCCTGAAATAACCTGTATGTTCACCTGTTTCATCCCTGAAATAACCTGCGTATTAACCTGTTTCATCCCTAAAATAACCTGTATGTTCACCTGTTTCATCCCTGAAGTAACCTACATGTTAACCTGTTTCATCCCTGAAGTAACCTGCGCGTTAACCTGTTTCATCCCTGAAATACTCTGTATGTCAGTCTGTTTTATACCTGAAATAACATGTCTGTCAATCTCTTTTTATCTCTGAAATAAACTGCATGTTATCCTGTTTTATCCCTGAAATAACCTGCATATTAACCTGTTTCATCCCTCAAATAATGTGCATGTCAGTCTGTTCTACACCTGAAATAACCTGTAAATAGTGTAAATGAGCCTGTTTTTATCCCTGAAAGGACCAACATATTATCCTGTTCCACTCCTGAAATGGTCTGCACGTCAACCTGTTTAATTTGTTTTATCTCTGAAATATCCAGCATATCAGTGTGTTTCATACCTGAAACAACCAGCTTATTAGCCTGTTTTATCCCACAAAGATATCTAGCATACCAGGCATTGCTACCCCTGAAGTATCCTGCATATTAGCCTGTATTCTCCCTAAAATATCCTATATGTCATCTGTTTCACCCCTAAAATATTCTTTATCTGTGTCTGGTTTTATCACTGAAATATACTGCATACAGCTTGTTTTACCCTTGAAACATCTTGCAGATTGTGGCTAGCTGGTCTATATGCAACATTATCTCTCTACCTGTTGATCAGCTTGTTTTAGTCCTGAAATTTTCTCTCTCTCTCTCTCTCTCTCTCTCTCTCTCTCTCTCTCTCTCTCCTACTTACACACACACACACACACACACACACACACACACACACACACACACACACACACACACACACACACACACACACACACACACACACACACACACACACACACACACACACACACACACACACACACACACTGCTTGGTGATACTGACCCACCACTCCTCTTCCACCTCCTGCAGGATGACGATAATCTCCCCTTCTTTGAAGGTCAGCTCGTCGTCGTTGTCAGCCTCACAGTCGTACAGCGCTTTGCAGCGCCTCCTCCCCCTTTTTCACCTGCTGCACAACATCATCACATGACATCATCTTCCGTGCTCATCATTTAAGAACATTCCGGCTCACCATTGAGCAGGGAAAGGGTTAAAAAAAAAAATTCACTTGTCAGAGGAGGAAAACCTTATGTAAAAAGACAGCTCCTTTCTGTCAAGCATAGTATGTAAAAAAAAAAACCAGCTCTTTCTGTCAAGTATAGTATGTAAAAGACAGCCCCTTTCCGTCAAGTATAATATGTAAAAGACAGCTCCTTTCCGTCAAATATAGTACATAAAAGACATCTCTTTCTGTCAAGTAAAGTATGTAAAGGATAGCTCCTTTCTGTTAAGTACAGTATGTAAAAGACAGTTCCTTTCTGTCAAGTATAGTATGTAAAAGACAGCCCCTTTCCGTCTAGTATAATATGTAAAAGACAGCTCCTTTCTGTCAAGTACAGTATGTAAAAGACAGTTCCTTTCTGTCAAGTATAGAATGTAAAAGACAGCCCCTTTCTGTCAAGTATAATATGTAAAAGACAGTTCCTTTTCTGTCAAGTACAGTACGTAAAAGACAGCTCTTTCCGTCAAGTATGGTATGTAAAAGACAGCCCCTTTTTGTCAAATATAGTGTGTAAAGGATAGCCCCTTTCTGTTTAGTAAAGTATGTAAAGGACAGCTCCTTTCTGTCAAGTATAATATGTAAAAGACAGCTTCTTTCCATCAAGTATAATATGTAAAGGACAGCTCTTTCTGTCAAGAATAGTATCCAAAAGACAGCTCCCTTTTTGTCAAGTACAGTGTGTAAAGGATAGCTCCTTTCTGTCAAGTATAGTATGTAAAGGACAGCTCTTTTCTGTCAAGTATATAATATGTAAAAGACAGCTCCTTTCTGTTGAGGATAGTATGTGAAGGACAGCTCCTTTCCGTTAAGTACAGAATGTAAAAGACAGCTCCTTTCTGTCGAGTATAGTATGTAAAGGACAGCTCCTTTCTGTCAAGTATAGTATGCAAAGGACAGACAGCTCCTTTCTGTCAAGTATAGTATGCAAAGGACAGCTCCTCCTTTGTCAAGTATAGTATGCAAAGGACAGCTTCTTTCTGTCAAGTATAGTATGCGAAGGACAGCTTCTTTCTGTCAAGTATAGTATCAATTTACCAGGAAAGAATGCAGTAATCACTCTGTTCTTTGACATTGTCATGGATTTCTGGATGTCTGCAGTAGTCGACATATGCAAAACCGACACCACTAAGGAAAAAGACATGACATTGATGTCTGTCTAGAGACTGAGGCCAAGTTGGCTCCCTGCTCTTCAAATCTTTTTTGTGGGGGGTGGGGTGGGGGTGGGGTGGGGGGGGGGGGGGGGGGGGGGGGGATCCTGATGTTACAGCCATTTTCCACATCAATTGAGAATAAGGTATTTATTTGGATGCTTTAAATGTGAGGATAAGACATGACAAAGTCTGCACCAACACACCCCAGGATGTTCCTGATTCTTGAAGACCACCAGGTAACCTTGGTATTCAGCATGTTGGGCAACCTGATTGGTCAGTTATTTCCGGACACTTGAGATTGTATGTATATTAACTGGTATGTTCTTCGCTGGTTTAAGAAAAGAAGATGGAAAAACTGAACAGCGAATTCAGGAAGCAGGGTTGGGGGAACAGGGGGGGGGGGTGGGGTTGGGGTGGATGGTGGGATGGAAAGTGTTGTGGTCTGGCTAGATAAACTGGTTTCAGGCTCATTTCTGAAAACTCCTTGGATGGCTAGGCAACAACAAAAAATGATTAGCACTGACTCCAGACCAAATGATACTGCAGAGTAGGTTCAGCGTAAACACGTACATGAATGGCTATCACTCTGCGTCATCACCAGAAGCAAGTAGTTGTGTGATTCGCTGTCTAAATCCTTGCTCATCACACCATGTGTGTAATGATGCTACCTAGCAGCCTTACAGTAGAAAGCAGAGGAACCCTGCCCCTGCCAACACCGAAGATGAACTCATCGGGGACAACTTTGATGTTAGCATAATATTGGTACACAAGCTGCAACCA
Source organism: Conus betulinus (assembly GCA_016801955.1). Taxonomy (NCBI): domain Eukaryota; kingdom Metazoa; phylum Mollusca; class Gastropoda; order Neogastropoda; family Conidae; genus Conus; species Conus betulinus. The sequence continues at coordinate 7,863 of JADBJO010025211.1, forward strand.
GTGATAACGAACTATGACAAAATCGGGACCATTGACGTCTCTGCCTTGACAACTATTCAAGGTCTGATGAAGACATTTACCTGAATTAAACTACGGACTCCCTAACCATGACATGATCTATTAGGCCACTACTCCATTCCATGCACTGTCCATCAGACACAAATTTGCAATGCTAAAAATGCATACACACACACTTTAGTACTTATACACATGTCCATCAGACACAAATTTGCAATGCTAAAAATGCATCTCCACACACACTTAGTACTTATACACACGTAAGCCTGTGCGCTCTCCCAGGCAAGCATACATACACAAACACACACACAGATGCAAGAGGAAGTACTTCAAAAAGCATAATTTATGCACATCAAGATTCTACCTTTGTTCGTTGGGGTGGAACAGGAAACGCTGTGTGGGAGATTTCAGGTTGTGAATCGGAGCGTGGTCGTTCCTCTGTTAAAACACAATACAAAACAACTCAGGAGGACTCTTCATACACTCCATGCATGATCAGAGTGAGTGAGTGGGTACAAGAGTGAGTGAGTGAGTGAGTGAGTGAGTGAGTGTGTGTGTGTGTGTGTGTGTGTGTGTGTGCGCGCATGTGTGTGTGTGTGTGTGTGTGTGTGTGTGTGTGTGTGTGTGTGCGTGTGTGTGTGTGTGTGTGTGTGTGTGTGTGTGTGTGTGTGTGTGTGTGTGTGCGTGCATGCATGTGTGTGTGCATGTGTGTGTAAAAATCATCCTTCAATATATCATCTTTTGGTGTACAGTACGATCAGACAAGCGAACAGAATGCATGTTTGAGCAAGTAAATCCTCGGGCAGCATGCACACGCTTGAGTGGGTGGACTGAGGGGGAGGGGGAGCAGAGGAGGAGGAGTTGGAGGGGTGTGACTGGAAGGGGGGGGGGGGGGGGGGGGATGATGGGGGTTGGGAGCATGGGGTCCTATCATGTGTATTCGTGAGATGGGCAGTAAGAGGATAGCCGTGTCCTTGGTGTGCATCTGCTTGATTACGCAATACTGTGCAACATACATGGACGCGCTCACACTAGCACTTTGACATTCTGAATTTTGTTTTTAAATCATAGAGAAATCATGTTATAATCATACAATACGATCAAGTGGTCAGGGCTTTACAGAACACGCAACGCAAAAAAAAGAATTGTTTCCAAGTGTGTAGGCATGCATACATGTCTATGCACTTTCAGTTTAAAAACGTGTATGAATGTCTGCAGAGTACATGACGTTGAACAAATTGATAAAGCGGCTTTATCTCTAAATCATAGCTGTAACTGTAACACAACCAATCTCTAATCATATAGCAACAAAAAGAAGCATAAATATATAGATAGGTAGAAGGGAAAAAAAAAAAAAAAAAAAAAAAAAGAAAGAAAAATCAGTTCCAGAAGCCTACCTTGGTGGAGGTGGAGCGCTTAAACATCCTCCCTGGTCCGTTTCTGTCTCTGTGAATAAGAGACAACAACACATGAACTTTAAACACCTATCATTTTTCCCTACTACACTGACTGACTGAAACCAATGTATTGTCAGATTAACCCGTGGTTATGCTGACATTTAAGAAAACATTACACACACACACACACACACACACACACACACACACACACACACACACACACATACATACACACATACACAATGCACATGCACGCACACACACACACACATATATGCATGTTCATACACACACACACACACACACACACACACACACACAATCTATTAAAGGTTGAAATTTATAGCAGGGGAAATCCACATGCCAATCATGGCTAAAAAGCAATATTCTTCCCGTCTCTTACATGCATTGCCCACTCACATACTCAAACACACACACACACACACACACACACACACACACACACACACACACACACACACACGCTCTCTCTCTCAAACGCTCCCCCTTCCCAAAGCAAACAAGCAGCCAGACTGTAAAGTCACGCGCAGCAGTGCAGCGTCTCCTCCGGAGCGCCGCCTCACAGCTACCTCATGCTGCTGCTCCCTACAGACAGAAGTCCTGAAGCATCAACAGAACAACCCTGGGTGAGGTGGTGCACGTTGCAGATGTGTCAGAGGAGGAGGCTGGGGCTGGGTGTGGGAGAGGGTTGGGGGGGGGGGGGGGGGGGGGGGGCGCATGATGAGGAGTGACATCACTGAGAGGGTGAGGAAGATGACAGAAGAAAAAAAAAAAATGATAAAAAAACACAGAAGATACTGACCCCAGAGCCATTGCACCTGCCAGTCCAGCCCCAGTCACTGTGGACAGAAAACACTCTTTCCTTTTTTTCCTGTTTTGTTTTGTGTCCCCCTCACACACACACACACATACAAACAGACCAAGTGACCATGATCTACTCAAAAATGGAAGACAAGAAACGACAAAGTGTGTGTATACATAGCTAGCTAATTTTTTTTTTTTAAAAAAAAGTAACGGTAATATGAAAAATTTGGCAAATGAATAATATTTGTAAAAATAATAAAGTACATCACGAAAATACGTAAATCTCTCTCTCACACACTCACTCACACATACGCGTATGCTCACACGCACGCACGCACGCACGCACGCACGCACGCACGCACGCACACACACACGTAACAGATGAATAAACGGTTTGATTGATCCTTGGTTTCTTCTTCAAAGATTGGTCTTAGTTTCTGAAAAAAAAAAAAGTTAAGTAACCGACCATCACACATCACAGTGAGGAGCAAGTACCAATGCAGTCGGAAGCTGATAAATGGCAACATCTTACTAGCAATCCTATAACATGGCCATCTCTCCAAACATGAACACATAATGAAACTGAAAAGGCTCTTCAAGTCCCTTTATCAGTGAAAAGGAGAGATCACAGCAAACGTCAACTGAAAGAGTTACGTCCCATGTTTTTGTAATAACATTTGGAGAACATCAAATCCCAACGTTTGCTTCGATGGAAAATTTAAATTTTCAATGAAAACCTTTACCTTTATGGACAACTATCAATTCATAAACAGTAATTTCAGTGTGTTTTGTACCACTTGAATGTGCTTCTTCAGAGTTGACTGTTCCTTGGAAGAAGATTAGCTGACACACGTCGTAATATGACACACCGCCCACACCATGAGGTTCACACATGCCAGTGGACCACACACTGCACACGCTCTTGATCATCACCACTTTGCAGAAGACTGCCACCCACACTGTCACTCTGCCAGAGTTCTCCAGATCAATCGTCATTCATCACTGACGCTGTGTTTCCAAAGATCATTCCTAGTCTAGTGCAGCCTTGCCCGACACCAGTTTCCCTGGAACTTTCTGTTCACCTTCCTGATCGAAACCTTTTTCAAAATTCTTTTGAAATCTTTTCATTGCCATTTTCCTTAGCAAAGTCCTCAATGAACAACGAAAACCAGCGTTAAAATCCATCAGTGATGTCTCTAAAAAGTCTCTCCACCATCTGCTGCAGCCCTAGAAGCGTTCCAATGGAGCAGTCACTACTTTCAGTTATTGGATCACAGCCCGAGTTTCAATGCTGAATTTCTACCGATGTTGTCAGGCGAAACTGTTTCAGAACTTTCCAAACTGCACCTTCAGATATCTGAAGCGCTCTTGAAACGTTTCTGTTTATCTGGCCTTCACTTCATCTCAGTATCAACTTCTTCTTGTTGCCAAAATTCAAGATCCTTACCTCACTTTCCCCTTGGTCACAAATACAAGATGAAAGCCCCCTAAAAAAATAGAATTGTATGCTTCTTCCCAACATTTTTGACAATTACTTCAGTTATACAGTGCTAGTTTCACCACAGCCATGTGTAACAGACAACAGTTGCAAAAACTGGCAAGAGGCTGCGAGTTAAGTGTGTGCCATCTTATGCATTTGACAATGATCTGACATGTGGCTGCACAACATATGACTGCTATAGGAAATCAGTCTTGTACTTTCAATGAGATGCGGGACGGAGACAGATCAGGACGGACAGACGCAGAGAGCAAGAGACAGAGACACAGAGAACTGGGACACAAAGGGACAGAACAAGAGACAAAAGGGAAGTCACCATATGTCACACTTACTGGGACACAAAGGGACTGAACCAGAGAGACAGACAAACTGAGGTCATCCTATGTCACACTCAACTGGGACACAAAGGGACAGAACCAGAGACAGACAGACCTAGGGTCACACTCACTGGGAGGTGCCATGCTCTCTTGTGTTGCGGAACTCAGACAAGCTGGGATGGGGCGGAGGTTCAGACCCTGTCCTTTTGTGAATCAGGTGAGATGCATCCGGCTCAGATCTGTTCCTGACGTGGCCCGACGTTACTGGGGGAGGAGGGGGAGGGGGTTTCTTGCAGCGTGGTGGGAGAGGGGGCAGGACTGGTTTGCCCCCTGCCACTGGGGGCGCAGGGTTCGAGTCTCCAACATACGCGCCTTGACCGTGAACAGCTGAGGGCGGACCTGAGGTAGGGCTGTTGCGGCCATTCTGTCCTGATGAGGTTCCTGTCGTGTTCCCACCCGGGACTGGTGGTGCATTGAACCCTGGGACTGAAACATTCCGCAAAACAGAAGGTCAATATACTTCTCTGCCATTGCCTTAAAGACCACACATTTCTGAGGGTCAATCCTTTTGTGTGGTTTTACTTCGTATATCACAACTGTGAGGGCCAATCTTTTTCTCTGATGATACTTTGCATACACAATTCTGAAGGCTGACCTATTTCTCTGCTGTTACTATGAATACCACAGTTCTGCTGGTTGATCTATTTCTCTGTTGTTACTGTATATACCACAGTTCTGCTAGTTGATCTATTTCTCTGATGTTACTATGAATACCACAGTTCTGCTGGTTGATCTATTTCTCTGTTGTTACTGTATATACCACAGTTCTGCTAGTTGATCTCTTTCTCTGATGTTACTACGAATACCACAGTTCTGCTGGTTGATCTATTTCTCTGCTGTTACTGTATATACCACAGTTCTGCTGGTTGATCTCTTTCTCTGATGTTACTGTATATACCACAGTTCTGCTGGTTGATCTCTTTCTCTGATGTTACTGTATATACTACAGTTCTGCTGGTTGATCTCTTTCTCTGTTACTGTATATACCACAGTTCTGCTGGCTGATCTATTTCTCTGATGTTACTGTATATACCACAGTTCTGCTGGCTGATCTATTTCTCTGATGTTACTGTATATACCACAGTTCTGCTCGTTGATCTATTTCTCTGATGTTACTGTATATACCACAGTTCTGCTGGTTGATTTATTTCTCTGATTTTACTTTAAACATCAGAGTTCTGAGGGTCAATCTATTATTCTCCTGTTCTTGTAAAGATGTACAGAAATTCTGACATTCATTTTGTTTTTTCGAAGTTGCAGAGCAGATAAACTACAATAATGAGAAATACATCTTTCTGCGCTGTAATTTCATAGAATGTCACAGTTCTGAGAATAATCTATTGCTGTGTCCTTCTCATATATGCCACAATTTGGAGGGAAGAAAAAAACATTTTCTACGGATCAACTTATTTCTCTACTGTTGCAGCCCTAAGACATGCCACAATTCTGAGAATAAATCTATTTCTCTGTTCTCACTGCCTAGAAATACCACAATTCTGTGAATAAATCTATTTCTCTGTTCTCACTGCCTAGAAATACCACAATTCTGAGAGTAAATCTATTTCTCTGCTCTCATTACCTAGAAATACCACAATTCTTCTGTGTGAAATCTATTCTCTGCTCTTCTCTGCTCCACTGCCTGTGTGAAAATACCACAATTCTGTGTGAAATACCAATAAATCTATTTCTCTGTTTCCACACTGCCTAGAAATACCACAATTCTGAGAGTAAATCTATTTCTCTGCTCTCATTACCTAGAAATACCACAATTCTGTGTGAATAAATCTATTTCTCTGCTCTCACTGCCTGGAAATACCACAATTCTGTGTGAATAAATCTATTTCTCTGTTCTCACTGCCTAGAAATACCACAAATCTGTGAATAAATCTATTTCTCTGCTCTCACTTCCACAGAAATGCCACAATTCTGTGAATAAATCTATTTCTCTGTTCTCACTGCCTAGAAATACCACAATTCTGTGAATAAATCTATTTCTCTGCTGTCACTGCCTAGAAATGCCACAATTCTGTGTATAAATCTGTTTCTCTGCTCTCAGTGCCTAGAAATACCACAATTCTGAGAGTCGGTCTATTTCTTTGCCAAGGGAAAATATTCTTCAGTCTAGTCTCAAAACACATACTTCTTAGCCTACCACCTATACAACAATTCTTTGCTTTACAAAACACAAGGCAACCATCAGTATCAATCCCTTTGTTTGCTGTTACACTACAGATGTATTACAATTCTGAGTATAGATCCCTTCTGCTGTTGCTTTACAAACATTTCCCATCCCGACAGGAATAGACTCAACAGATGGTGGACTGGAAATGTAATGAACATTTAGACATCCACGCCACAAAATAGGAAAGACCAGTCAAAAAACAAAACAAACAAACAATACCATCAAAGAACACCAATAACAATTTAATCTAAATAGATCTTTTTCTTAAAAATCAAAATTACAATGACCACAAAGATTTCTGGAAAATGTAGCATACCAAAGAGCCCTCCAGCCTCTCTCTATAACAAATTCTTAAAACATAAACAAATATTTTACACTTCACTTCAGATAAGTCTTACACTTTAACTTTGGGTAAGTCTTTGATAGAGATTTACTTATTTTTCATTAAAAGATCACACACACACACACACACACACACACACACACACACACACACACACACACACACACACACTTGCAATTGTGTTTAATAACTCAACTCAAAAAGTATCTTACATTCAACTGTGAATGAAAAATGATTAAAAACAAAGTAAACATACAATAAACACATACTAGCTATATAGGTGTATCTCTCACTAAATAGTGGTTAAGATGACTTCAGAAGAGAAAAGGTTTTGATTCTGTATGTTCGTTGTTTGTTTGTTTTAGTTATCTTATCGGTAAAATGTATAACAACTCTGAATAATAAAGAGAAAAGGTCAACATATTTTGGGTGATCTTGCAAACACTAAACAACAATTAAATGATACTGTTAGAAGAGAGTATAATTACACACTAAACAACAATTAAATTATACTATTAGAAGAGTAGAATTACATACTAAACAACAATTAAATGATACTGTTAGAAGAGTATAAGTACAAAGTTGCTAACTCCTTCCAGCTGCATTCAATATAATAAATGTTAGATCACAAATTGTAAAACAAATACACAAACCCACAAAACTGTAGAATAAACAAATGCACGATTAGCCTCAGCAAATGATTTTTTTTTTCAAGTCTAGTTACCTGTGGATAATTAACGATGACATAAGTATGAAATGATGTGTTTCACCATGATATCAAACCTCTCCATGACATGTTCTATTTCATGAAATGTCATCTTAGTTGCTGATAAACAAAACACTTCATAACACAGGTCTCTAATGTGATGACAAAAATCTGTCTGAAAAAAAAAAAAAAGAATAACAAAACAGTTATACATTCCTCCTTCCCTCTGCTTTCCTTCACTGGCACCTGTAACACTACACTCCGGTACACCTGGGAAACTTCTAACTCTTTTAACCCTTTCACCTCTACAGCCTGGACAGCTTCTTCTCCTGCTTGGCCAGTTCGGACCGATCTGCATAAATGGAAAGGCTTCTTCAGTTACACCCTAATATCCTGAAAACTGTTTTACTGAAAGGCTGACAATTTCATATGACCCTTGCAAAATAATCATGTGTCAACATTATAGAATTTCATGTAACTGGTTCCACTTACGCTTTTCTGATGATTTCACAACATTATTTTCTTCTTTGCATAACTCCGTTTTTCAATGTAAAGAACACACACACACACACACACACACACACACACACACATACATACACACACACACTAACCTTCGAATGACACAGCAAAATGTGGTGTACCTACGAACTCTTTTTCTGTGAAAGTTATTTCCCTTTCCTAGCAGTTAAATCAATATTCATGAGCAGCTATTTTGCCCCGTACTGTTCAGACTCATGTTGAGAGAGTGATGATCAGTGGCATCCAAACAGCATCCAGGCACAGGGTTTAAACAGTTGATCGCTTACTGGTCACCTTGTTTCAGTTTCAACCACTAGACCGTTACAATAAGATGACCTGTTAGTGAATTGATGTTCTCATATGGTGTTGATATGGGCCCCTAAAAAAAAATGCTCAAAGAGTTGTCTTTTATTCGACTTCTTTCACAAGGGCTAGATACATTTTTTTTTTTCAATAAAATCTGCATGTACCATGAAACCACCAAGAAACAGAAGCTACCTTCAATGTCTAGCACATTTTTTTGTTTTAGTCTGTCATAGATTCATTCCTACGGGATTGCCATGGAGCCTTTCAGAACACACTGTATCCCCACCGTCTGAAAAGTCTGTTTAGCAAGCGTGTCATTTCCTGGTTTTTGTCACTCTCCTTCTCTCTCTGCTTTTTGTTATCTTTTTATCTTTATGCCTTTGTGGCTCATTGTTATGTCTTTGTTATAGTTCTTTGCAATCTTTTTTGTTTGTTTTGTTTTGTTCATTTCGTTACTTTTTTTTTTTTCGAACTTTTTCTCAGGTAACATTTTAAAACATGCCAGCTTTTTTTTTTTTTTTTTAACTACTGTAATCTGGCCACTGGATGATATCATTAACTGTCCATTCTGCAGAGTTGGGTTTTTTTTGGGTTTTTTTCTCCATGTATTTCTAAGAGTATTTTTGCTGCTTTTAAATGCTTTTATTTTTTTCTTTTCTCAACAACTTTTGCAAACTGGAGTTGCAAAATTAATGGAATACTTGATGCTTAGGCACAGCCTTGTCTGCTCTGCTCATTATCATTATCGGTTATTACATTATAAATGTACAGAATTCAAAAGTAGCTAAACCGTGTTGGTTAATACATTAAAAATGTACAGAATTCAAAAGTAACTGTACTGTGTTAACTGTCGCTGTTTTTAGAAACAAAGGATTTTTTTTCATGTGATGACAGCCCTGAAATGTCCCTGTGCTGGTGGCTGGGCAACAGCAACAACACGAACAGCCTAAATGCTCTCCCCCTTTGAAGCATGAAACAGAATTCTGTCCCTTGTCCACATCAGAGTTACCTCCCAGTACAGACTTCTCTCCCTTTCAAGATCCCAGGACATCTCCACCCTAAAAGTTTCCTTTGTAGTAGATTTCAACATAACTTCTTTATTACTTGAAAGTCAAATGGGTAAACACATAAAACATACTAACTTCTCCTACTACATATATATAACTCCTTAACTGGTCAAGGGTCAAAACAATAAACCCTTAAACATATCAACGTCTTCTTTCTCCTTTCATCAAATGACAACCCCATGAAGATGACAACAGCACAGTGAGTGACACAACAACTGTAATGCACCGAGTCACAGGAGGGGGCAAAAAAATGACAGAGTAAAACCATGCCATTACTGCCATCCTTCCAATGTCAAAATTCAGACCCAGGAGACACAAGGAGAGTTTGGCTTTCGACTGAACAGTTTTAAATACCCAACCTGATGATCTAATCAACCACAAAAACAACTTTCAGCTCATGTAAAATTGGCATGTCCACAAAATTTTTGTTGTGCTTTTACTCAGTAGCATTTCATGTCACCCCCTCCTATTAAAAAATTTGAAAATAAAAAAAAAAAAACCCCACCAAACCCCATTATTCTGAAACAAAACTATTAAATTCAGGGGTGTTTTTTTTTTTTTTCCATCAAACCTAGGATTCCATGAATGATTCTTACAACAAAATAATTTGACAAGAAAGTTTGGCAGCAGTGGGATGCAGACACAAAGGAAGATGAGAACTAAGAATCCAAGGAGGAGCACACACAACTGTTGAGACTCAACACTGACAAAGAGACAGTCTGGCATGGACAGCGAAACGCACACCACACCATAACTGACCATGAGAAACCATGTGCACAAGCAGTTAGCAATGCGAGGGAAGGCAAGAAGACAGACGTTCCACAACAGACCATGAGACTGAAAATTACTAATGCTCAAGTCCCATGGCACAGGGGAGTCACAAAATCACCCTTCATGCCAACACAAGCAAGCAACACAGTTTCCAGTGTGACGCACTTTTGACTTAAACACAATCTGAAGCCATTTTACATGTGTTCTGAATTCATGACAAACTCTAACTTGGTGACCAATGTTTCATGACACTGGCATCATGATGGTGTTGCTGATCGATGCATGACAATGTCCATTTCAAAATCAAACAGCAAAATCAGAACAGTTTAAAATTGTCAAATGTTCCAAGGTTCATTTCTGATCAAATGTTTTTTCCAGTACCACCAGACCTGACAAAAAGGTAGAAGGCCGAAAGAAACAGTGAGTAAAACCTGGCAGTTTGGTTCATGCTGACAATTCACTGAACACACCAGTCTTACAGTCGGTGATACAGTGTAAAACTGATTGAACCTACCACATCATGGCTTTTGAAACAAAACCTATCTTCTGGGAGACATTGCTTCTAAAGTGGAAAAGTAATCAGCATTTTGAAGAATGAATGATAAACCTAAGTACCCTTCACTCCCAAACCAAAACAGTGAAAACTATTATTTTTGGTATTTTTGGGCAAGTTTGGATACACCAAATTTCATGTAAGCCCACTACTGATAATACTGTGGCTGCTAATCAGTCCTTATGTGTGAAATGAAATTTCAGATGATCATCCAGAGTAGAAACTGCACTATACTCGTGCACTCTACAGTTTGTACAGTAACATTTGCACTCTATTGTCATAGCAAAATCAGCTGCAATGGGAAAAGACCGTGTTCTAGGATCTGGCTTAATGGAATTAAAAGGACACGGTGGAAAGACGGAGACTGCTGAAGATCAAGTGAGAGACATCTATAGTAAAATAACGAAGAAAAAGAAGCAGATACGGATGATGAACACAAGAGTGCATTATCTTCGTCCTTGTGGGTAAGATGAACACACAGTGCATTATCTAAATCCTCATGGGTAAGATGAACACACAGTGCATTATCTTCATCCTCATCGATAAGGTGAACATGGAGTGCATCATCTTCTTCCTCATGAATCACACCCGGAAGGAAAACACCAATGAGAACACGATTCGCCACTGAGCCCAACAAATACAGGTCCCCGTGGCACAATGGTTTGGGGCCTCATGCAGGGTGAGCAGGTGGAGGACACAGATCACAACAGGGGAGGGAAGGGGAATGTGCACGGAGCGGAGAGGGAGAGGGGGTGGGGGTGGGGGATCTTGAAACTAAAACCTCTTCTCTAGTAACCTACGTTTTTTTTTTTGTTTTTTGTTTTTTTTTTTCCGGCCTGCTCCTGTTTAAGCTTGATCTCTATCAGTAACAAATTTCGCCAGCAACATATTTCACAGCGAGAGGTTTCCTGCTGTTCTTGTTCTTCCTCTTGCTACATTGTTGTTCTTTCTGTCTCCACATGCCCCTGTGCTAGGCAGGCATGCTTTGGGCTCAAACCAGAAAACTGGGATTTTAAAAAAAAAAAGAAAAAAAAAAGAGCAGGCCACTGTGGCTTCAACTTGACGGATGTTTTCTTCTCAGAAGTTTGCTCAAATGTTTCGGATCAACACTGCAAGAGTTTGAATCTCTCTGAGAGCTGGTTGATGTCAGGATGATTTATATTCTGAAAGGAAGTGCAGAGTATATACATCCCTATCATGGACTATCTCCGACATGTGGACCTCCACAGCAACATTATCCATCATCTTCGCGGTCCTCAGTCAATACATTTAAAAAAAATAAATAAATAAAAAAAAAAAAGGATTGGATATCATTTCAAAACATTCTGGGGGCAGTTTCGAATAATATAGCTGGGATGAGAAAAAAAAAACAAACAAAAAACAACACAATTAAGCGTTTCTTTCATCAGAACAATGACAGCCATCAGGGCAACACACGAATTGTTGGAACAACTCAAATCACACTGAACAACATTATTCACACTGAACAAACTCAACAACACAATCCACAATGAAAAAAAACACGATTTACACATAGCAACACTATCCACAAAGAACTACACAAGCAGCACTGAACAACACACTCTACACTGAACAACACACTCTACACTGAACAAAACAATCCCATATAGAACAACACAATGCACTGAATGACACAATTTACACATTACACCACATCTCAGAAAGAACTACACAATCAACACTGAACAAAACAATCCACACTGAAAAACGCAATACACTCTGACACACTAAACATTACATTTGACAGTTAACAACACAATCTACATAACACAAACACAACTTGAACTGAATACATTAAACAACACAATCCATAAATAACCGAACAATTCACATTGAATACACAGAGCAAAATAATCCACATTAATCAATTCACACTGAACAAATCTAACAACATAACCCACATAAAAAAAAACAAAACATACTCCACTTTAAATGCACTGAACAACACTATCCGCATTTAAACAACAAGTCTATACGAAACAAAACAAATCACATTAAATTTATATGATCTGCGCTGATCCACAATCCACATGGAACTGTATAATCCCGAATTCTGACCCCAAAAATCCACAATACAGACTACATTCAATGCTGACTGTAGATTCCACATTAAACAACGCAATCCACATTCAGGTGCGCACACACACACACACACACACACACACACACACACACATAGAAACCATAATCCATATTTAAGAATAAATTCCCAAGTTAAAGAGCACAGTCCACACTCAACAGCACAATCCACACAGAACAGTACGACCCACATAAAACAGCACGATCATATTGAACAGAACAACCCACATTCAACAGTACAATCCACAGCACAATCATATTGAACAGAACAACCCACATTCAATAGTACAGTCCACACACGATGCCACAATCCATAATTAACAGCACAGTCATACTAGACAAAACAATCCACACTCAACAGTACAATCTATATTAAACTACACACATCCACATGGAACAGTACAATCCATATTAAACAGCACAATCCACATTAAATAATACAATCCAAGTTAGAGGCACAATCCATATTAAACAACAGAATCCACGATCATAATACAATGTACACTGACCAACACAATCCACACTAAACAGCACAATCCCACCTTTTTTTTAATCTGCATACACAAGACAAATCAGGTTCAACAATAATGATACACCAAGACAATACAAGTTCAACAATAAAAACACACAATAAACATGGTCCAGGATAAATACCACAATCTAAGTTAAACAGCACAATCCATGTTAAGCAACAAAATCCACACAGGAAAAAAAAAAAAATCCACAGTGAACAGAACAAACAAAATTAAACAGCACAATCCACAATAAAACAGCACTGTCAACAACAAACAATATAGTCCACAATAAACAATGTAGTAGTCAACACAGTCCACAATAAGCAACACAGTCCACAACAAAGAATACAGTCCACAACAAAAACACACAGTCCCTGTTAAACACTTAGTTAGCAGGTCTTCACCAGCACAGAGAACGACATGAGAATGACCCAGTCAGACAGACAATAACCATGAGAAGAATGAGCTTACCCATCAGATAGTTATCTTTGGGGGAGGAAAACACCCAGAACAGAAACAACACTGCTGATGAAAACATCTGCCACTCACATGCTTACACAACTGTTCTCTCTCTTTAATCTACAGCTAAAAACTAACAACAAAGGTTATGTATAATGGACGGATAGGAAAGGAAAAAAAAAATAACAATGCATTTTCTGAATAGGTTAAGGAAAAGAATGGATTAGTAGAAGAAAAAAAAAATAAACAACATACTATATGAACATGTTTAAGTCTATAAAGCGGAGGAAAAAAACCCTCTTTCTGAACATATTGAAAAATAGAATGAAAAAAAAAGGTAGGTTGAAAACATCCACTGAATATGTTGAAGATTATCGTACAAAAAAAAAAAAAAAAAAAAAAAAAAAAAGTGAAGAATACTTCCTGAACACGCTAGCACAACAATAAAAACATGTCGAAGATTACTAGAAAAATAACCCACTATGCCTGCATCAGCAGTAACCACATACAAAACACAACCTTCACGACATCTGGATTGTAAATGAATCAATACGTTTTTGCCAATGAACAGGGGTCATTCTACCTGTGCCTCCCATACAAATGCAAAAACGTTTGGGTTTGTTTTCACCCTGGCAGAGAGGCTAGCATTCGGTTATCAGCAGTTTTCAGTCCCACCAATGCAGCTTCTGCAGGCAGACGGCCTCAGGTGTGCCTCTATCCTCACTAGACCCTACGAAGCTCAGAAATGGAATCAGATGCTGGTAACAGCACATTAGGATCTCTGCAGGCGAACAAACGGCGTTTATTTTCATGGGTGCATCCATGGTCTAGCTCACAACAAAATGAAGACATTCTCCATACAACTATATGAACAAACACTGCGAAACACACACCAAGACACAGAGCGTTTTGCTCAAGCTGGCAGGCTAGTGGAAGCATCTTCTTTTTTCTCAACAACAATATTGACACAATAAGCATTTCCTTTTCAATAAATCTTTCTGGTAGTCATAAAACTTGGTAAGAATGAAACGTGGATCGAAAACACTAATCAAACCAAAAAATAACCAATAAAAAAATGTTAATGCAGCGATGACCAACGCTGATACAGACACACATGAGAGACAACTGCCTGATATAGACTTATACATGAGAGGCGATAACACCAAATCCGTATTCAAGAAGAAAGACATTTAATAAAGACTGATATCAAAACATAATATGCAAATTTACAAAAAGGCACCACCCATGAGGAATGAGAAAACACACACACACCACACACACACATCCTCCCCTCTCTCCTCCACACACACACACACACACACACAAGGTTTTACAACCTATACAATACCAGAACGGAAAAGAGAAATAGCAACGCCCGGAGATATCATGTCTCAACTGCTCCTGCAGTCAACTGCATTTTACTATGATTCTTGTCAAATTACCGCTGGCATGTTGAGTGCAGCAGGCGTGCAAACCAAAGGTGTGCATGGTCTCAGCGGAAAACTTGCAAGGAGGGCCCCATCTCAATTATTAAGACACAGAAAAACAGTTTACCAGCGAACGATGCAAGGACATCAAATGAAGCCGGGAGAAGATCGCAACACAAGGCATGAACATGATAATCACATCAACCTTCGGCTAACACGACACAAATCCTCTGACAATCTATCAAACTATAAATCTTCATTGAGAAAAGTGAAACAAACAAACAACTATAACAACACAAAAAACTTAGCTGTGCGCGCGCCCACTTCAAAACACGTTCACAACGTTGGACCTCGAGTGCTATAAACAACGTTCATTGTGTGGGGTCGAAGATTGTCGAGAGTCAATAACGTTTTATACGGTCGAACACAGCAGCGGGACAAACAGGAGCAGTGCATCGTGTACCAGAATGCGTAAGAGGCGGAAATCTCTAGGCGCAGTAACGCTCACACGCCCATTGAACCTTGCTCCTTGTGTCTAACAAGCTGGGACGCACCTTGTTCTGCTCCGAGGGACGAACACCTCACGTCGTACTCCCCCGCAGTGTGTGCGCAATAGGGTGTATGGGTCCGCAGACGATAAGGATCTCTGGGGGGGTCGCGGCGGGTATATTCGAGCACAGTGACTTCATGGCAGGGCACTCCATCCAAAAAACAACTGAAGCGTACGTGGATAGATTCCTACATCAGTCTACTCAGACATACACTCTATGGCTAACCAACACCGACGTCATAACGGTAATGCCGGCGGTGACTCAGAGACATCTCTTTCATTGACGACAAACTCTCCCGCTTCGATGGAGGTCCGGCGCAAGGTCCAGGAGAGTGACCTTAAACAACAAGTGGGTGTCATAACCGGCTAACTCAGAAGATACCATCCTGAGGGTACTAACTTTATAGAACGGCAATGCCCAACGACGTCTTTGAAGCTTTTGTGGTTGTTTAATGTTCAACGGGTTCGCGGGGTTTATGTGTTCGTTTGTGTGGTTTATCGTTTAGGGCGAGGAAATGTTAAGAAAAAAGAAGAAAAAACAAGAAAAGCTGAAGCTGTTTCGTGGTTGAACCCGATCGGCGGGGGGGACTCTC